>JADBJO010015711.1:0-2500 GCA_016801955.1 Conus betulinus | reverse complement strand
CGTATTTGGAAAACTAAGAAGATAGTTCAGTGCCATAATAATAGCAATTAGCTCTGCTGTGAATACAGAGAAATTTTTCCCAATGTGATACGATTTCTCTATTTTTAATGATGGAATAATGAATGCAGCACCTGATAAGTGGTTTTCAAGTACAGAACCATCTGTGCATATTTTAAGATGATCTATATAGTTTTCATTTATATGTGCCTTGACATATGTTGGCAGCATGGTCCCATCACTTTTCCTTAAATCTGTATAATTAATATCGTAATTAGCCTTACTAAGCTCCCATTGAGGAATATTACTGTAACTCGTTTGAGGAGCTACTGTTTGGGTTCAACACCAGCATCTGTAAATAATTGGGACGTATAGGAGCCTATAGTTTTTACAGAGTCAAAACTCTGTGCTCGCTTTGGAAAATGTATTTCTGATTTTAAACCAGTTTCCTTGATACATGAATTTTGCGTTGAATGACTCCTTAATATATATTTTGCTGAAGCAAGTTTCACATTTTCGGCAAAAGGCAAAATTCCTATTTCTGTGTAGATTTTTAGTGTTGAGGCATGGACAGGGACACCGAGAGCTATCTTATAAGCTTTACTATCGATACTTTGCATCTTTGTTATCAAATATTTTGGAGCTGAAAAGAATATTTCCTGAGCTAAGATAATTTTGATCTCACAGGTGAAGTTGTTAAATGAATAAGTACCTTGTTATCTTTTCCCCACGACTGTCGACTTATCATTTTTAATAAATTTAATCCTTTTCTGGCTTTTGTCAGAATATTTTCCAAGTGGTAGTTCAATTCAATTTAGAAGTCAGACTTACTCCTAGAAATTTAACAACATTTTTATATCAAGGCCATTCCATTTATTTGAAAAGAGGGTAGAGGTTTAGGATCATAGCCAGAGTTGAAGAGAACCATATGCGATTTTTCATGTGAAAGAGTTAGTCCGTTTTTGATCATGCATTTGGCCTAGTTCATTCTGACATACCTTTTAATATAGTTAATTGACCTAATCGGTCTAAGCGTTTTTAGAGTAACCTTCATCCATATGCAGATATCATTCGCATATTGTGCTAGCTCAACATTGTTGGAGACCACGTTTGGAAGATCATGCATCAAAATATTGAAAAGGATTGGGGCTATTACACCTCCTTGTGGAATTCCCATCTGTATACGTCTTTGATTAGAGTAGGCATTACCAACCTTAGTCTGTATTCTTCTTTCGCTTAAAAATGCCTTTATATAGTTATACATACAGCCTGAAATACCTACTGATCTTAGTTTGTTTAGAAATTTTGAATGCCAAACTTGGTCATATGCCTTTCTGATGTCAAAAAAAGTGACAGGTACGTTTTTCCTACGTGAAAACTGATGTTTAATCTGTGTGGTAATTTTTACTAAATGATCAACTGACGATTTGCCTTTTCTAAAACCCGCCTGTTGTATTGGTATTATACCATTTTTTTCACAGAAGTGTTCAAACCTTTTTAGAATTAATCTTTCCATATGTTTTCCCACATGTGATGTAAGAGCGACAGGTCTGTAATTATTTTCATCTGATTTTGACTTTCCCTCCTTGGGAATAGGGGTAACAGTAGATTGTTTCCATAAAGATGACTGAATCCCCTCAAACCAACATTTTTGAAAAAAAAAAACTCAGAAAAAAGTCATATTAAATGGTAAATGTTTTATCATTTCATTGGAAATTGCGTCTGGTTCCACTGATTTTTCTTTGATCCAAGGTTTGAAATTGCATCATTTGTTTCCTGAAAAGTAATAGGAGCATTTGTATAGTGACTGTTATTTGGACTTTTGTCATTGTCTTAGTTTTTGTCCATTTTTTCTCTAAGCTGTTTTTGTTCTGAGAGACTTTCAAAGTTACTAATTTTTGCAAATGCATCTACAAATGCTTCAGCCTTTTCAAAATTGGAAGGAAATTCGTTATTTTTTCCAATTTCAAGGGATACCCAGGAAGACTTATTCCATTTCTCATTTCTTTTATTTTTTTCCCCAGTTCTCTGGAGATCTTTGATGATTTTGAACCTCATTTTCACAGAAATTTGACCAATATTCTTCCTTTGCCTTTTCATTCACTCTATTACTGTGATTTTTTGCTTTGTTTTTTTTTTCAGCAATCTTTTCTGGATCTGTTTTATTTTTTAGATACATTTTATAAGCTTCCATTTTTTGTTCTCTTGCTTCTTCACAGGAAATACTCCACCAAACATTTCCTGTATATTTTTGTTGTTTTATCAGGATTACATTTAGGGATTGAAAGCTCAGCTGCACGCAAAACAGTATCAACAAATTTCATGTAGCTTGTATCAACATCATCAACCATCATCTCCTCACAATTGCAAATTGAAAACATGTTTTCAAATCTATCCCAAATCAGCTTTGTTGTAGTTAAATTTTGGGATTTGATCTTTTGTGAGATCAGAAATAGTTTGTTTTACTTTGATGAAAATAACTATTGATAAATGATCACTGCCT
>JADBJO010015710.1:10000-25000 GCA_016801955.1 Conus betulinus | reverse complement strand
TAATGACTCTCAATGGACCACTTTGTGATCGTCACGAACTGTCCGGGTTCATGACGACTTCAGCAAGAGTATGTCAGAGAACAACGAGGTGCCCCCTCCCCCGGGGAGTGTTTTTATATATACAGGTACAGTTCCTTCTTTACATGGTCCTTCCTAGTGCATGCTGAAGAAAGGATATATGAGTAGGCAATCCGAAGCCAGAAGAAGACACCTTCCTACCTGTAGCACCGTATTGATACAGAGATCCAAAGACATTCTTCACCTGTCTGTGTGCCACAGTAATAAGACACACTTTGTCATCAGAGTGTCATGGCCTTCAGCCGCCGCCTTTTTTTCTACCCTCTGCTACAGCTCTGAAACATACTATACTTTTCATCTGCGTATGTGCCACAGCTATGAAAAACACCATTCATCTGATTATATATATACAGCTCTGAAACACATTTTTCATCCAACTGTGTTCTAAGCTCTGAAATGCATTTTCCACCTGTCATTGTACAATAGGTGTGAACCTTTTTTTTCTGTCCGTGTACTCCAAGTCTTAAACACGCTTCCCGTCCGCTGTGCACAGCAGCCCTGAAGCACGCTTTCCATCTGACTGCATACCACCACCAATTGGACACACGCTTTTTGCATGATTGGGTAATACACCGGTAACAAACTTCCTATCTGCCTCCCCTCAGTTCCGCTACACACAGTTCATCTGACTATGAACACAGGCGTGAAGCTTTTCTCCTGTATGTGTAATTCGGTCTCTAAACACATTTTCCATTTGTCTGTGTATCCGTCTGTGCACTACGGATCTGAAGCACAATTTTCAGGTCTGAATGTCGCTTTCATTATGTAAAAGGCCTTAAACGCATTTCTACTTCCCGTGTAGTGTAGGTCTCTGACATACTTTATGCCGCCTGTGTTCTTCAGGACCAAATCGCCTGCCTGTGTAAAACACAACTAAAGCACATTCTTTTTCAATGTTATAGTGTCTTAAATACACTTTTTCACACGCCTGTGTTCTACAGTCCTGAAAACACAATTTTCATCCCGTGTGATCCACGTCTGAAACTATTCCCCATGGATCTGTGCGCTTCACGTCTGAAACACAATTTTCATTTGTCCGTGTAATCCAGGTCCGAGCCACACTTTCCACTTGTCTGTGTAATCCAGCTCTAATACACACTTTCCACTTGTCCGTGTAATCCAGCTGTAATACACACTTTCCACTTGTCTGTGTAATCCAGCTGTAATACACACTTTCCACTTGTCTGTGTAATCCAGCTCCGAGCAAACTTTTCACTTGTCTGTGTAATCCACCTCCGAGACATACTTCCACTTGTCCGTGTAATCCAACTGTAACACACACTTTCCACTTGACTGTGTAATCCAGCTGTACATGAGACACTTTTGAATTAGGTTGTGGTGTAATTCAACCACATGGTGAACTTTTCATTTGTCTATGTGGTGTAATTCAACCACATGGTGAACTTTTCATTTGTCTATGTGATACAAACTCTGAAATACCTGTTTTATTTGTCTGTGCGATATAGCCCTCAACATTTTTCATTAGTATATTGAAGACACAGCTTTAAGGCGCACTTTCCTCACTGTATGACTGTGAGACACAATTATATATGCCTGTGAAATAAAACTGGGTCACACACATTCATCTGTCTGTATAATACAGCTTTTTGATACGTTATTCATCTTGCAATGCAGATCTGAAAGACAGATAACTTACGTGTCAGTAAATGGCAGGTCCGACACACATGATTCTTCTGTCTGTGTAATGCAGCTTAAAGACACATGATTCATCTGTCTATGTAATGCAGCTTAAAGACACATGATTCTTCTGTCTGTGTAATGCAGCTTAAAGACACATGATTCATCTGTGTAATACTGGTCTGAAAAATGGGTTATTCATTTGTCTGTGTAAATGCAGCTCTAAACGGTCGGGGGAGGAGGTGGGATGGGGGTGGGGGTGGGAGGGGTGGGGGCGGAAATGCTCTGAGACACACTTTCCATATCTGGTGCTGTACAGCCGCCACTTTTTCTTTGTCTATGTGAAACACTTCTGAAACACATTTTCCGTGTACCTGTGCACTAAAGCGTAAGCATGCCAGCAGGTCATAAGACAACGTGGTTCTTACTGGAAGATGTGAAATAAAGAAGCCAGAGTTTACACTTTCCTAATTATGTGAACAATTTTATTCGAAATGTGCTTAAGATTTTTAAAAATATAGACAGTTTTCAAACACAAGGTAAGACGTCACATGCTGTGGAAATACCACTCTAGCGGACACGAACCATACACTGACAGTGGCATGGATATAAGGTGCCCGTTGGGTGTCTTTCTGTCACGACGTGTACGGCCTGTTTCGAGTCAAAAGGTCACGTGACCTAGGATCAAAGCATCAGAACGTTAAACAAGGCAGGGTAACACAGCTGGATTTGCAAATGATGAAATCTCAGCAATGCAGCTCTTCGGTAGGTTGGACAATTAACTGACACGATGCTGCACTTGTCAGCCCATCAATCTAAAGAGAACTTCGCATGCAAGGAATGTGCTGTTCAATTAGTAGTGGTCAAATTTTCGCAGAAGTCTTTCGTTTCCCAAATTCGTTTATCATGCCTGGCATATTCTATAATATTCTGCAGAAGTTGTGGGTTAGAATAAACGAAAAACGTTTGTCTTAGTGCCGTTTAGATTGATTGCCCGAACTCTTCTCGTGTTAACCTCAAGTTGCCCAAGACCGCAAACCATGATGTTCGCGTCAGTCTGTGGGGAGATTTGTCCTTATTCACATTTGAAAATGGCAACATACTGGAGCCTTTGCAGTTGGATATGTAGCACAATAAAGTAAGTTTACTTCCAGCAGGGAGACTCTACAGGAAAGGCAAAATACACGGGGTTAGTTTGTGTGCATAATTAACGTTTCTAGGCGTATTCCTCTTTAATTTGGTGTGAAAGAGTAAACACTTTCTGAGTGCATGACACAGCTCTGAAATGCATTTTCGTATGTCCGCGAGTACAATCCTATGACACAGACACACTGTCTGCTGATACAGCATTCAGTTCATCAGCTTCATGGCTGGGTCCGTCTTGCACGACTCTAAGACACAACTCGCCATCTGCCTAAGCAACACAGCTCACAAACACACATCCCATCTCCTTTCTGTGTTGTGCAGCTAGAAGCCAGATGTTCAAATGGGAGATAAGAGAGAGAGAGAGAGAGAGAGAGAGAGAGAGAGAGAGAGAGAGAGAGAGAGAGAGAGAGAGAGTATATCCTCCCATGAGTGGTCTCGACTTGAGAAGTGTTTTGAGAGTTGTCTCCTCAGTTGTAGCGCACAAGGCACTCTCCAAGAAGAGGATGGAGAGGATGCACAGGATGTTTGGTGTATGCCATTGGCCACTCATCTGGGGTAAAACTGATAACATCACCTCTGATAAGCTTGGTCCCAAGGTCACCGGAGTAATTCTAAATATGAACGATAAAAAGCCTGTGTTGACATTCCTTGGTCCGCAAGTTGTGAGGAATAGGTTTACTGGTTTATCTCCTTTCAGACTCAGGAGTGATCTTATTGTGGAAGCATTCAAAACGCAGTGAAACCAAAACTTTTGCATTCAAGAATTGGTATTCCATATTTCTAAAAAAAATCTTCGTCTCAAACTCGATACATTTTTTTTCATTGTGGTAATCTCATAATCATACAAGTGATTGCTCATCATCATCTATTCAGTCGAATCTCAATGGTCCACCTCTTATTTAAAAAAAAATCAATTCCAGAAGTCAGTGTGATCAGTCGTTGATACACTGGATGATCACATGAACACTACATAAAAAAGAAGCAGTCATCAAGTTCAGCCAGAAACACGTCAAACTGGAGTATGTGTGACTGACTTATATAAACATCTTCATCTCAAAGCATACTGATGCTCTGCACTCAGAAACATCGCTGTGAACCAGATTCTGGCTAAATGATCGATAAAGTATTCAGCTCAGTTTTAATTATGGAACGTCTGAACTTCTTATCCATATCTACAGTACTTTAGAGAAGACGTCACTTATGTACATACCTTTTAGGTTTTAATTGTTTGTTGCTACACTTTGGAAACGTCCTACACATCTGAATGGCAGTTGTTCAGACTTGTACTGTGTAAAATTCAACAACACCATAGACTCAGAAGTGCACAAGATGATGCTCTTCAACTTATTATCTTTGGGTCACCTGGTCTGCTACAGTTTACTACAGGTACATCGTCAGATGGTGTATATTTGCTGGGCGCGATTCTTTTCACTTTATTTTTTTCTTATTTTGGTGCCCTTTTTTTTCGTGCAGTCGCAGTGGCTCTCAGGCCCACAAAGGGCCGACCTGTCGTAGTCGCAGTGCCGGCAGTCCACAGGGAGAAATCAATGTCTGATCGTCATGAGGCAACTCATCGTCAGACGAGATACTGCACTGCTGCTGAATAACTGGTGCATTACGGACTAAGCAATTATTTAGCTGAGAAGCCAGCATGAGTGTCTTTCTCTCCACAGGGCGTTACTTCGACCAGCCAACGACAGTGCCCACGACCTTGCTGATACTGACGACTTTAACATGAACGCACCGGAGGTAAGGACATATATCAGGAAATCAGATCTGATGTCACCATAATAAGAGAGCACACAGGGCCACAGATTTACACACGTTTGTAAGAATCGATGAGGATGGTGATGATGAAGACGATGCTTCGCAGTCCCATTCCGGTCAGAGACGATACAATACGGCTGTCACACATCTCCTTCATTGTGTTGTGCAGCTTGAAGCCAGATGTTCATGCGTAGTCTTGAGGATGAAATCCAAGCCACACTCTGAGGCATACATTAATCGGATGAAACTTCTAAGCTTCTTATTTGATCCACAGCACACTCAGCTCTGGGCAGATCCTGCAAGGGCAAAATAAAAAAGCAAAACAAAACAAACATAAAACCCCACAAATAAATGCCTCTTCTAGGATTCAAACCCACAACCTCCAGGCCTGCAATCCATGATGCTAAGCACTGCATTACTGCAGCTGGAGAAATAGTAGGTTTTTTTTCAAACAATTTGAGCTATTCACAGCTTGATGCAGAATAAATGCAGCATTGATCTACGATCCAGCATGTTGGACAAACCAAACAGGAGACCATGTATCCTTTCAAACATAGCTATCGCATCCACAGCACTTTTTGAGATGACGTCATCATTCACTAACAAAGCATAATCATACAAGAACTATCCCGCGACGTCTCTATCCACAGCACAATCGTGATTCTCGTTTAAACGATCCATTCAGTCAGTTGTATCTACAGTAGATTCACAATATTATCACCATGCAAGAACAGTAATTGTTGCCTTCTTGGTGAATGTTAAAGACCCAGTGGACTGTCATTGATGAACACAGTGAATGTGACCAAAAACAAAAAAAAAATCCACAAACAAATGAACACTGGTGTGCATGTATCAGATCTAGACAGGAACAAGCCAGAGCGCCTTTACGTCCTCATCCACTAAGGCTGTATCTTGACAAGAAATACCACCGTAACAATGTGCTGTTGTTTCAAACAAGGACAAATGGAAGTCCAGAAGAAGTGGTATCTTTTGCTCACCCTGATCGTTCAACGGGTCAACTAGCCTGTCCTTCAGTACCGTGAGCTTCGCAAAAGGTAAACTGGCTGCGGTGCCTGGGATGAACGAAACACAAAACACATGCTAAGTCAGAGGAGTAGTCCAGAACACCATCTCTAGTTGCAGTTCATAACATCATGACCTTCAGACTCAGTTTCAGAACCATACACTTTCTTTGATATTCACGTTAGTCAAGATGTAGCGTTCATCATCGACACGGCGTGCAGTCTCTCGACCTATCTTGGCAACCAAGAGGTCAGTGCCATCACTAACCAGTTTTGCACCAGCACCGTCATGATCCATGAGGAAAATGCAACACAGGCACTACATTTCCTCCATCTTGGATGCACAAGTCGTGTTGATTTCTAGGATGTCTACCTGCAAGCCTCACAGAACTAGAGTGAAGAAAAGTAAACTCCAAAGAGAACCGTGTTACCATATTACGAAGTTATAAAACTGAACAGCAGCTAAAACGTGGTGGAAAAGATGCAGTGTTATGATGAGAGCGGAAGTATTGTCACCAACTGTTTTTTCCTCGCTGATATTTTTGTATATCACTGCACGGCTTGTACTGACTGTGTGTGTTCAAATTAGGTTGCAGCAATGATTATGAAGAAACCTACACCGAACTCAAGTGTCTATGAAACTTAAACTAGTCCCTAACCCAGTCTTGGCTACTTGTTCCTATGCACAGTATCTGTTCTCTTTTTCAGATCACCATCAATGTTCTTTTTTTTTTTTTCTTTTCGTTTCGTTCCAAGTTTCCTAAACAATTCTATATTTTCAAGCAAAGGAATATAATCTATTATGATTTTTCCCATCCTGTGCAGCTGCTTTATCGTATGGAAGCGTTTTTTTTTTGAAATGGTGATGTGATATGAAACTGACATTGGTATAGAAACAGGCATACTGAAGCTGTAATATCAACAGTCTGCATGCGCACAGGACATCCGTCTCCTTTGGAATGGAAATCGGAATTACATGGTCTTAGATTGTTCAGTAACGTGGAATCCTGGGGTATTTGATTCTTATAGTCTTACGAGGTTGTTTTGGGTCTTATAGCTTCCAAAGGCAAGCTCAAATGTCTTCTCCAGTTATCTTGTGAAGACCATTTGCACAGCTGGATCAACGAGAACAGCGACGACGTTACGATTTTCCAAGTATTCAGTTTCAAAGCAGTTTATAGATAATACTAAAACTGTGGAAAGCTCAGTGAGTGAACGAGTCAGAAGATGTTGTTTATCGCCCAGCTGAGTGCAGAATCACCTGAAGGCTGAAGACACAGAGCGTCATGCACAGACCACATTTTAGACACTTGTGGATTCAAGTCCTACACGATTCCAACGTACAAACCCATAGACACTGTAAAAAGAAAAATATCCGACGGTGAATTTCTGATGGTTGTCAAAACCTCTCTCTGAACGTTAAGTGTCTTCCAAGACAGACATCAGATCACAAACCTTTGTCTCCCCTGAAAAATCCAAAGCATTTAGAACAAGCTTTTGTGTGGGTAGTCCCAAGCTCTTCGAAAATGTTCCGAAATGCACAATCCTATGTACCAGTTCCGAGATCCTGTTCACACGACTCACAGCATGCACGGTGTTATGTGCAAAACAAATGTCAGAGAGAGAAAAAAAAAAAACGTCCTACGTGCAAGGTCTCCAACAGACAATTCCTCCAGAGGGATGCGATAAAATCCCCCAAGTGCTGCACACAGAGAGCAGCACATCTCCAACTTTTGGGTCCTGCATGGATACAGGGCCTGTCCCCAAGAGTGAAGCTGTTCACGGATAAATGACTCTTAGAGTGGAGTATTACACAGAGGCTGGAGCGATGTCCTCCAATTCCTCGCCATCCTCAGAACCCAGCCCACTCTCTGCAGGGTCGGAAGCCTTCCTGAGTGGAACAGTCTCCCGTCTGTCCTCACCCTCATCACAGTGGAATGTCAGCTCCTTCCTCTTCCCTTTGCTCCCCTCCTCCTCCCTCTTTCCCACTGCCTGCTCCATCACTCTCAGTTCGTAAGCGTCAGCGGGTGCCTCGCCCACCTTCACCCCATTCCTGTCCCCAACGGGACCCATGTAGCCCAGCAGTCCCCCACCTGCCCCACATTTACTGCCATCCACAGTGGTGGTGACCAGTCGTTGACGATGAGGCTGGTGCTCGTGGACGTGAGAGAAGGACGTTTCAAAGGGCACGCCCCGCCCATTCATCAGAAGCAGCTGGTCGTGGCCCCTCCGGCAGCAGGTGTACTTGATCTTGCGGATGATGAAGACGTAGCCGCTGCGGAACTTGTCACTCATCCACCAGTAGATGAAGGGGTTGTACATGCAGGAAGACATGGCCAGCCAGTGGGCCGAGTTCCAGATGTAGCGCATCGCAGGCAGCTCCCAGATGTCGGGGTTGGTGTCACCCAGGATGGTGATGATGTGGATGGGCAGCCAACACACCGCGTAGATTCCCACCACCGTCATCATCATCTTGATGATCTGCAACAACACCCGCTATTATTAGCATTGTCATTATCATAACTCACTCTGACGAGATCTATGTGAATTCAGTTATCTGTTTTATTGTCATTATCATCCTTGTCGTCGACACTGCACTGCTGCCGAGTCAGCCAGGTCATATTCATTTGGTGTATGTTCTGATGCAACATAATGATATAATGGCAATGGCAATAATAATAATAATAATAATAATAATGATAATGATAATAACTATGGTACTTATCAGGTACGAAATCTTGATGAAATCAACTCTAAGCGCACCAGTGTAAGCACACACACACACACACACATACACACACACAAAAGCACCCCCCCCCCCCCCACACACACACACACACACACAAAACACAAACCACACACCGCACACACACGCGCACGCACACACGCACACACACACACACACACACACACACACACACACACACACACACACACACACACACACACACACACACACACACACACACACACACATACACGTGCGCTTGCTTGCTTGCTTGCTTCAAAATGTGCTGTATGGGTAAACAAAACTCTCAAAAGAGAGGAAATATGAAAAAGGAGTTATGTACAAGCATTTACATCTCAGGTTCCCACACCGAGTGGGTACAGGCTGCAGTGGGAGTAGTAAGGATCGCGGAGAGGACTACCAGGAAGAAGAAAAGAGGTGAGCTTTAAGAGCAGTCTTAAAAAAGGAAGAGAAAGTAGGCAGCTGACGGACTGAGAGTGGAAGTGTGTTGCAGGAGAGTGGGCCAGAAACAGAGAAGGCACGTGGGCCAAAGGTACTGAGCTTGGCACGTGGAATCCGGAAAGTAAAAGGACACCACCTCTCAAACCACTTACTGGTGACAATAACTGCTTGACTGCGCAACCAGAGTGAGGGCGTGCATCCCACGACAATCCCCATGAGCATGCTGATACTGGCGATCTCCCCATAAACTCAGCACAGACATAGACACGGAGAGAAGAGTGAAGTCACCATGAGTGCGCAGCATGAAGGACCACAGAATTTGATGCATTTTTTTTTTTGGCTGATCTATAAGGTTGAAGATTATGAAATTCATGGAATTCCACTCCAGTCTGAGACGGTGTGACAGGTCTGTCCTAAGTTTCACATGAATTTCCACGTCAACAAGGTCCGAATGATGCAGGCACTGCAACGTCGTCAGGAAATCTGAGCAACATTCTCAGCCACGCAAGCATTAGCTATGGAAACTCAACTGTGTAGTTCCTGTTTTCCCAGCTGAGAGCATCGTCCACTTAACACTGGGTAGCAGCCAGCCGGGGCAGAATACTGCCTCAAAGAAATGGTTCTAATGGGAATCAAACCGACAGCCTCCCAGCCTGGTATCCATGGCGATAATTACTGTGCCACAGTGGCTGGTAACAGTTGCATAGATACTGGTAGTTTCATTCCGATCATGTGCAGTTTAACTAGTTGTGTCTGGATCGACCGTACATTCAGACACAGAACATGTCAGAAAATAAACAAAAAAACGATGACTATTTAATACAGAAAGACTACATAACAACCAAAGAAACAAATGCATGCAAAAACATAATCTCCTTGGCAAGGTTAACGCAAAAAAAAAATATATACAGAATTCGGAAGAGGAGCTCATGACCAAGACACCAGCCAATTCCCGATCAAGGCATTATTCCAAAGTACAGGTCAGGCCTTGAATGACGTAAAATAATCAGGATCATCACGAGAGTTGTACGTGAGAGAAAGGTATGTGTGTTCTTGCGTGTGTGTACGCGTGAGGAGCCACGAATTTTGTTTTCTCTTTATTTCATAAGAATGTATAAAAGATGAATAAGATAACAGTGTAGGCTGGCTTTCGTTCTGTCTGTCTGTCTTTTATTTGTTTTGTTTTCTCAAGCGGCAAGGTCACCAGGTAGGCAGGAGTCACCAAGGGTAACTCGGCCACAGGCTGTGACCTCATGTGATTCACGCTCCATGTCTGCTTGGTGTTGCCCTCCCAAAGCGCTGAGTTGTTTTACCACAAAACAGGACGTGTCTTTGTTTCTTTCACGCTGAGTTACGCGCGTTTCCTGGCGCGTGGCAAATTGCATTTGTTCGCTCGTTTTACGAATGCGTTCATTGTCTTCTAAACTTACTCCTTCACTTCTGCCATGGAATGTGTTTTTTTTTTTTCTCCTTTTTAAACCTTCGTAAAGGTCGATGGCCTTTCTTGAATGGAAAGTCCATCTGTTTGTCTCTGTCTCTCTATCTACCTTCCCCCTCTCTGTCTGTCTGTCTGTCTCTCTCTATTTACCTTCCCCCTCTCTATCTGTCTGTCAGTCCCTCGCTCTTCCTTCCCTCCCTCCCTCTCTCTCTTTCTCCCTATCCCTCTGTGAGTGAGTTTTGAGTGAGTGAGTCAGTGTGTGTGTGTGTGTGTGTGTGTGTGTGTGTGTGTGTGTGTGTGTGTGAGAGAGAGAGAGAGAGAGAGAGAGAGAGAGAGAGAGAGAGAGAGAGAAAGAGAAAGAGGAAGAGAGAGAGACAGAGAAAATGTTTGTCTGCCCAATGGTCTGTCTACCACCACCTCTCTCCCATCTTCCTTTGTATGTGTTTTGCATGTATGCTCTCTCTCTCTCTCTCTCTCTCTCTCTCTCTCTCTCTCTCTCTCTCTCGTGCAAAACATTGCTTGTACACGCATGAAGTTTTTAGGGGTGTGTGTGCATGGGTGGAGGGTGGAGATGGAGGGAATGCTGTAGTGACTTTATTGTCCAGTGTGGCTGTCAAATGTGTTCGCACTTGAACTGTTTTATGGCCATTATGCCCACTCATATTACGACAAGGAACATGTGCAGGTGTGTGTATTCGCATTAAGAGCGAGCACTCGCTCTTTCTCTCTGTCTGTTTGTCTCTCTTTCTGTCTCTCTCTCACACAGAGAGAGGGAGGGAGGGAGAGAAAGAGAGAGAGCGAGCGAGCGAGAGAGAGAGGAGAGAGAGGGAGAGAGAGAGAGAGAGAGAGAGAAAGAGCGAGACGAGCGACAGAGAGAGAGAGGAGAGAGAGAGAGAGACAAAGCAAAGAGAGAGAGAGAGAGAGTGTGTAAGCAGAGAGACAGAGACAGAGAGAGAGAGAGACAAAGAAACAGGCAGAGACGGATAAAGAAACTGGCAAACAGACAGAAAGACAGACAAGCAAACAGCCATATTCATAGAAGAATAGTGTTTGGAGTGTGTAAGCATTCTACAAGAGAAGAGAAAAGGAGAGAGAGAGAGAGAGAGAGAGAGAGGATGAGAGAGAGAGAGAGAGAGAGAGAGAGAGAGAGAGAGGAGTGGCATGCATGAGAGAGAGAGTGAGAGAGACAGACAGACAGACGGAGAGACAGTAGCAAGCAAGAGAAACAGACAGAATAATAAAGTTTACAACTGTGCAATAGTAAAGAGACTTGGCATTTTATGTAGGTATTCTTTTGGATACGCAAGGTCATGCACTCCATTAGTGTGGCTGCTATTGGTCAGGGAGGAGCAGTCAACGAAAGACAAGATGACGAGTCCAGCAGATTGAGAGAGAGAGAGAGAGAGAGAGAGAGAGAGAGAGAGAGAGAGAGAGAGAGAGAGAAAGAAGAGAGAGAGAGAAGGGAGAGAGAGAGAGAGAGAGAGACGGGGGAGGGAGGGAGAGAAAGAGACAAGAGAGAGACAGAGAGAGAGGAAATTATGTTTCCTGTTTTGAAGTCTCTTCGTGTTTTCACAGAACAGACAACACCAGTAAATCTTCATGATGCCTTCAATGCATTTGTCCGCGTATCGTCATCTTGCGTTCGATAATGAACTGATGCACTCTATGTACTCTTGTGCATGTCTATACTGATGCAGTAATGGTTTCCAGATGTACTGATGCATTATTTGTCCTGCTGCGCAAATGTTCATTCGCCATGTGGGTGGGGACATAGAATAGACCCACTGCCCTGCCATGCATGTCGTAAGAGGCGTCAGGACCACCTCGCCCCGAGGATAAAAGGGTTTGCGTAGGGCTAACAACTCTACCTGTAAAAAAGACTGGTTACAGCAGCATCGACGACGACAACGAACCAAAACATTCACCTGGGCAAGGAAGGGGTCTTCATCCCGGAGACTTATGACGCGGTGCAGTGAATGCCGAAAGGAAGCTGCAAGGCTGACTCCCCTTCTAACACCCAGGACAACAACGAGAGTAGCCACAAGGAACATCAGGACGACGTACGAACCAGGAAAAACCATCCAAGTTGCGAGAGAAATGAAAAACTACAATATCGGAGCGCTAGGACTGAGTGAGACAAGGTGGCTACAGTCAGGACAGCTGAGACTTTCATCCGGAGAACAGCTGCTGTACTCAGGACACACAGACGATGGAGCCACCCACACTGAAGGCGTGGCCCTGATGCACCGAGGCACAGGGGGCACTCATCGGATGGGAACCTGTCAACTCCTGCATCATCACAGCCAAGTTTACCACGAAGAAGAACATCAGGCTGAAACATCATCCAGTGCTATGCTCCCACCAAATGATGCGGAAGAAGAGAACAAAGATGAATTCTATTAGCAACTACAGACAGCGATAGACAGAAGAGGAGCAAAGGACATAACCATACTGATGGGAGATTTCAATGCCAAGATTGGAATGGACAACACAGGCTACGAGGACATCATGGGGACACACGGACTGGGACAGATGAACGAGAATGGTGAGCGCTTTGCAGACCTGTGCGCCCCTGAACCAGCTGGTGATAGGAGGAAGCATCTTCCCACACAAACGCATCCACAAGGCCACATGGAGATCCCCGAACCACGTCACGGAGAACCAGATTGACCACATCTGCATTAGCTGCAAATTCAGGAGATCATGGCAGGATGTACGAGTGATGAGAGGTGCTGACGTGTCATCAGACCACCACCTTCTTTTAACAACAGTGAGACTTCGCCTCAAGAGATTCACCAACGCAAACAACACACGGACAAGGTACAATGTCGGACTGCTCAGAAACAGGGACACACAGCAGCATTCCAGATCAGCCTTTCCAACAGGTTCCAGCCGCTACAAGAGCTGATAGATGACGGTGAAAGACGGACATCGAGACACAGTGGGAACACTGCAAGAAGCTCTGGCATGACACATGTGAAGAGATCCTTGGCAAGAAGAAGACCCAGCACAAGGAATGGATCTCTGCCAACACCATCCACAAGCTGGAAAACAGGAGGAGAGAAGAAAAACTACGCTGAACACACGAGCCGAACAAGAGCAGCTAAGGCAAAGGCAAGGCACAGGAAGAGCACACAGCAGCGAACAGAGAAGTAAAGAGAGCATCAAGAAGGACAACAGGGACTACTTTGACGACCTGGCTAGTCAACCATAGGTAGCAGCCGGACAGAGGAACCTGAAGACCTGTATCTGGTGACCAAGAAGCTGATGGGTAAGTTGCAGCAGACAGACAAGCCAGTGAAGGACAACAACGGAAAAACCACTGACAAAAACCGAGGAACAGCGGAAACGATGGCAGAAAACTTCAGGGAGCTGCTGAACCGCCCCGCCCCCCTGACACACCACCAGACATCCCACCCGCAGAGACAGAACTGCCCATCAGCTGCGACAAACCCTCAAAGGCAGAGAGATCAAAGAAGGCCATCATGACTCTGAAAAATGGGAAGGCTTCAGGGCCGGACGACATACCAGCAGAAGCCATCAAAGCAGACATAGAGACAGATGTCAACATGCTATACAGCCTCTTCAGCAAGATCTGGGAGAAGGAGGGTACCGGCCCAGTGGAAAGAAGGAATCATCATCAAGCTGCCGAAGAAAGGAGACCTCAGGGAACTGCAGCAACTACCAAGGGATCATGCTCCTGTCAACGCCGGGCAAGGTTCTCAACAGGGTTCTACTGGAGAGGATGAAAGAGGTTGTTGACCCCAAGCTCCGAGACCAGCAGGCAGGCTTCCGGCGGAACAAATCATGTGCCGACCAGATCGCCAGCCTGCGCATCATCGTGGAGCAGCAGTCGTGGAGTGGAACTCCCCCCTCTATATCAACTTCATAGATTATGAGACGGCCTTTGACAGTGTGGACAGAGAGACGCTGTGGAAGCTGCTGAGGCATTACGAAGTCCCCGAGAAGATCATCTCCCCTCATCCGGTGCACCTACCAGGACATGAACTGCAGGATTGCCCACGCCGGCCAGCTGTCCGAAAGTTTCGAGGTGAAGACCGGAGTTCGGCAGGGGTGCCTGCTGTCGCCGTTCCTCTTCCTCTTGGTCATTGACTGGATCATGAAGACCACTACAACAGGCAGGAACAACGGTATACAGTGGACACTCTGGACGCAGCTCGACGACCCTCGACTTCGCTGACGACCTGGCGCTCCTGTCACACAGCCACAGCCAGATGCAGGACAAGACCACTCGCTGGAGACCCACATCAGCCGGGGACAGGGCTCAAGATTAACAGGAAGAAGACCGAGCTGATGAAAATCAACACCACTGCCAACACATCAGTCACAGTCGGAGGAGAGCCCATCGGGAGGTGGAGTCTTTCGTCTACCTGGGAAGCGTGGTTGACCAACAGGGAGGCACGGACCGAGACTTCACAGCCAGAATCGGCAAGGCAAGAGCAGCTTTCGTCATGCTCAAGAACATCTGGGCATCTGGAGGAATCAGCATAAGAACCAAACTCCGCATCTTCAACTCCAATGTGAAATCAATTCTGCTCTACGGATGCGAGACATGGCGGACAACACAGACGATGACGATGCAACAAAAGATTCAGACATTCTTCAACACCTGTCTGAGGCGCATCTATCTACAAAATCCGATGGCAGGACAAGATCCGAAACGAAGATCTGTGGGAGCGTGCGGGACAGGAACCAGTGGC
>JADBJO010015709.1:22500-30000 GCA_016801955.1 Conus betulinus | reverse complement strand
GATCCTCAGTGATACTGAAGGTGTGATTTGTTACTTTGCTGACATAATGTGCCACACCAAGACAGCAGAAGAGCATGAAGAACTCCTCTCCAGAGTACACAAAAGACTGAAAGATGTAGGTCTTACTTTGAACAATGGAAAACGTGAATACAGGAAATCTGAAATAAACTTCCTGGGGCATGTCATCAGTGGTCAAGGAGTGCGACCTGATCCTAGCAAGATAGAAGCAATCTTGCAAATGACAGAAGTATCAGATGTGAATGAGTTGAGGAGATATCTTGGAATGGTGAACTACCTTGGGAGATACTTACCTCCCCTGTCAACCACCTTGAAGCCACTGAATGACCTGCTAGCAAAAGACTCAGCATGGACTTGGGGTCCACAGCAAACAAAAGCTTTTGCTAGAGTGAAAGAGAAATGCTGACAACACCTACTCTTGCATATTAGGATCCGACCAAAACAACTGTGGTTGAAGCAGACTCCAGCAGCTATGGCATAGGAGGAGTGTTGCTGCAAAACCACCATGATGGCCTTCGTCCTGTAGCATTTTGTTCAAGAACTCTGACAAAAAAACAGAACGCCGCTATGCACAGATAGAGAAAGAATGTCTAGCAGCTGTTTGGTCGTGTGAATGTTTTGATCGGTATCTCATGGAACTGGATTCCTTCACTCTACATACTGATCACAAACCTCTCGTTCCTCTGATCAACACTAAAGACTTGTCAGAAACACCTGCCAGATGCTAGCGCATGCTGATGCGAATGATGCGTTACAAGCCACTTGCTGTGCTTCAACCGGGAAAGATGAAGTTTACATCAGATACTCTGTCACGTAGTCCAATAACAAATGGAGAGGACTACATGGAGGAAGACATCAAGTATCATGTGAACATGATTACATCGTTGTGGCCTGTCAGTGACAAGAAACTTGAACAAATACGCAGAGAAACACAAAAAGATGTAAACCTCACAATGGAGTATGTAGAGGATGGGTGGCCACAGTACAGACAAGATGTTAAGCTGGCAGCACGGGATTTCTTTGCTATTCGTGGTGAACTCAGTGTTATTGATGGAGTCTTGCTCAGAGGAGAGAGAATTGTCATTCCATTCTCAATGCGGAAAGAAATCCTTGACAAAATCCATTATGGACATCTGGGCATAACTAAATGCCGGGAAAGAGCTAATCAAGCAGTGTGGTGGCCTCGCATTTCAAAAGAAATACAGTACCGTGTAGCATTTTGTAGATACTGCCTACAGAAGCAGCCCTCACAGCAGAAACAACCACTGCTAACCACACCACTGCCTGAAAGACCTTTCCAGAAAATTGCTGTGGATCTGTGTGAAAACAAAAGGAAAGCATTATATCGTCAGTGTTGATTACTGTTCAAGATGGATTGATATTTTGCCTGTCAACAAAACTGACTTCATCAACTGTCATTTCTAAAATGAAAGAAATCTTTTCTCTTCATGGAATACCAGAGACAGTTGTATCTGACAATGGACCTCGGTTTACTTCAGCAGAATTTAAAAACGTTGCTGGTGAATGGAACTTCACACACATCACCTCCAGCCCTTACTATCCACAAGCTAATGGTGAGGCTGACAGAGCCGTTAAAACAGCCAAAGAAATACTACAACAAAAAGACCAACACCTAGCTCTGTTGATATACCGAGCCACACCCATCGTTGCACTTGGGGTGAGCCCTGCTGAACTGGCCCTTAGAAGAAGATCGCGAACAACTTTACTTGTTCTTCCGTCCAACCTTACTCCTCAGACGATCGATCCAGGTGTTGTGTACAATCGGGACAGCAAATACAAAGAATCTATAAAGAAATACTCTGATAAGAGAGCACGTGACCTTCCAGAGCTTCATCCTGGGGATCCTGTCCTGGTGAAGGAGGATGAGGAAAAGGGATGGAAGGCAACCAGGTGTGGTTATGAAGCAGAGTGCTCCTAGGTCTTACGTCGTCAAGACTACTGGTGGAGATCTGCGACGGAACAGAAAGCATCTCCGGCCAGACACAGCCAATGAGGGCCTACCAGTACTTCCTGAGCAGCCACTAGTGCAGACGGAACACCAGGTGATGGAGCCTGAACATCAGATAATGGAGCCCGAACACCAGGCCATGATACCAGAACGGCCGGTACCCTGTCAGGAGTCAAGAAAGACAGAGACCCCTGCATCGCCTGCACCAGAGCTTCCAGCAAGACAACTCTACACTACTCGCTCTGGGCGCCGAGTGGTGAAGCCAGCAAGGTTCCAGTGAATCTGTGCTTCGTTGTGGTGTAACCCATGTGGCGTGAAGTCACGTGTTGTTGCCTTTTGGGCAACTTAGGTTGTGTTTAGTTGATTCAAGTTAAACGTGTTAGTTATATGTTTGTTGGTGTTATATTATGCGACTCAAGCAGCAAGTCAGTTCTGCGACTCGACTCGAACAGCAAGTCATATATTGTTTCAGTTTCATACGTGTATTGACGGTTGCAGAACTGATTTAATTCTATTGGAATTTATAAACGGAACGCTCTGATGAAGTTTGTTTTAAAAGTGCGTTGACTACTGTGCCGTGTATTTGTTTCCTAGTGATGATTTCATGATCTAAAAAGGGGGAGATGTTGTGAGGTTAACTTGATCGTCCAACCAGACAGCTCTTACTTTAGTATAGTTAAGGTTACCTCCCTTATAAAGTAAAAGTGAGACATGCGCACAAGAGGACAACGGTCAGACATGCCAGCTGATTGAACACTGCTGTTCACGAAGTTTCCTGCTTCAAGAGATACTCGCCCACAACCACGCAGCCATCCTACCATTACAAGTATCACCAGTAACATTACAAGAGAAACAACTGTTCTAAAGCTGGCTGTTCATCTTCGATACAGTTTAGCTGGCTGCTTCTTTTAAAGTCCACTTTTCATGGAATTTGAAAACTTTATAGAGATGTAAATTTTACATGTCGTATGTTTTCATATCCTGTTTCCAAAAACCGCATACAAAGTATCTTTTGAAATCCCTATCAAGTTTTACCTCCCTGGCTGGCGGGGAAAAAACCCCTCCAATCAAACCTATGGACTGACTCAAAAAGCCCATCTAAGATTCGTTCAAACATGGCTGAGGTCTGCGCTGTCCCGAGTCCTAGTGCCCTTGTAGTTTTCTGTTGTGAAATGATTCATCTGAAAACTGACAGCATGATTAGAAACTGACGGCCACGAAGTGTTAGAACAGCTCAAAACCGAGAAACCTGCAGTCAATTTCAGTAAAGCCTAGGGTGCATTCGTGAAGGGAATTTACTCACGGTTCTCAAAACATCAATGTTTTTTAATCCAGTGAACCCTACACTGCTCTTGCTTATTTTCATCCTAGGTCAAGTGTGCCCCTCCGTGGTGACGTCTGTGTCATGTTCCACTCACAGTGAAACATATTCTTTTAGAGTTTTTTGGGACTTGCACGATGTGAGACACAAACACTTTGCAAGCAGGCTCCATGAAAACTTTGTGCAGAGATGTCCCGCCTGGCGTGATCTTTGAATTTTTGAAAGAGACTACCATTTTTTGGTCTGATCTGAGATTTTACGGGAGGAAGATTTTTAACAAAGTTTCTTGTGCGTTTTTTAGAAGGTGTATTTTTTAAGAGATGTGTGAATGGTGGTGTTTTTGTTTTGTTTTGTTTTGATGACTTGTGAGTTGACTTCAACGTGGGTGACAGCCCTGATATGGCCCTTTGCGGTCGGCTGGCTATACGCAACATCACTTTACCTTATCTCTTGCGTGCCCTTCTAGTTTTCTGTTGTGACACGACTCCCTTGAAAACTGACAAACAAGGCTGGAAACTGACTGCAAGAGTGAGTCAGACATGCTCAGAACAGAGAAACCTGTGGCCAGTTTTCTCGATGATCGGGGACTGGCGTTCGTAAAGTGAATTTACTTACCATTTTCGAAACATCATTGTTTCAATCCAGTGAAATTGTAAACAGCTCTTGCTTAATTTCACCCATGCCCTGTGGCTCTTTCCATGCCACTCTTGGTTGTAGTTCTCAGAGAACGATGCATAAGGACGTTTCTTTCCATAAGATACCGGACAGAGCCAAAAATGATGAATGGAACGACACACTTATACGAACGATTTGTACATTAATGAATTGTATTCTAAAGAAGCCTCGATCTGACTATTTTGAAGTTAATATCATTAGCCAATCGGATTAAACGTTTCACACTGACTGATTGAAACGCTGCTTCGTATAGAAAGAAACAGGGTGACTCGTCTAAAGTCTGCTGCAACATTGATGACACGTTCAATGTAGATTGAACCAAATTTCAGCAGATCCTATGACCAGTCGCATTCACGTCTGCAGAAAATTTGTATATCAGAAATGCACTTGTCTTTTTTTTCTTTTTTTTTTTTTTGCATTGGTAACTTAAGTCGCTTTTGTATTGTGTATTGTCTGTAAATTTGAGCACTGTCTCATTGTCAGCACACACCGTGGTCTGTTCAACCATCTTGTCATGATATCATTTATCATTGCTAACAATCATACCTAAAACTCCACTCCCTTTGTAGGGTAATTGGGACTAATACTTGCCTGTCCATAGAGGGAGTGTCCGCAGGAGAATCAGCCTTTGTACGTAGAAGAAGAAGAAGAAGAAGAAGAAGAAGAAGAAAAGAAAGAAAGAAAGAAAGAAAGAAAGAAAGAAAGAAGAAGAAGAAGAAGAATCATCAGAAAAAATGTCGAATCGGATAGGACACCATCTGTGAATATTTCATCTGTAGGCCTGTTTAAAACAAAACAAACAAAAAAAATCCCCTTTATACATTTGTCTCGGGTGAGCGAGGCGAACGACACAATTGCATTCTGCAAACATACTGACAGGAAGGGGAGCGTTTCAACAGAGCCACCTGTCATCGATGTTACAGGTCTGTTGTGCCAAATGCCTACACAGCGTTACGTAGCATCACCACTGCGCTTATCAGTGCTATGTATCAATAGGGCAATGTGCCATTAACACTATAGTCACGCTATGTATCGATAGGGCGATGGGCCACTAACACTATAGTCACGCTATGTATCGATAGGGCGATGTGCCACTAACACTATAGTCACGCTATGTATCGATAGGGCGATGTGCCACTAGCACCGTAGTCACGCTATGTATCGATAGGGCGATGTGCCCACTAATACTATAGTCACGCTATGTATCGATAGGGCGATGTGCCACTAGCACCGTAGTCACGCTATGTATCGATAGGGCGATGTGCCACTAATACTATAGTCACGCTATGTATCGATAGGGCGATGTGCCACTAGCACCGTAGTCACGCTATGTATCGATAGGGCGATGTGCCACTAATACTATAGTCACGCTATGTATCGATAGGGCGATGTGCCACTAATACTATAGTCACGCTATGTATCGATAGGGCGATGTGCCACTAGCACCGTAGTCACGCTATGTATCGATAGGGCGATGTGCCACTAATACGATAGTCACGCTATGTATCGATAGGGCGATGTGCCACTAATACTATAGTCACGCTATGTATCGATAGGGCGATGTGCCACTAGCACCGTAGTCACGCTATGTATCGATAGGGCGATGTGCCACTAGCACCGTAGTCACGCTATGTATCGATAGGGCGATGTGCCACTAGCACCGTAGTCACGCTATGTATCGACAGGGCGATGTGCCATGAACTCTGTAGTCAGTAGCGCTACCTGTCCTTGTCAGTAGCTCTTCATCTCGATAGCTGTAACAGAATCGATTAAAGGCAGTTCTAAAGGGCGTTGTGTGTGTGTGCGTGTGTGTGTGTGTGTGTGTGTGTGTGTGTGTGTGTGTGTGTGAGCGCACGCGCGCGTGCGTGCGTAAGTGTGTGCGTGCGCGTGCGTGCGTGCGTGCGTGAGTGTGTGCATGTGTGTGTGTGTGTATGTGTGCGTGTGTGTGTGTGTGTGTGTGTGTGTGTGTGTGTGTGTGTGTGTGAAACTTAGTTGTTAAAAATTTCTTGGTCATAATATTAAAAAGTACAAATAAATAACTCCTTTGATGACGAGATTCTTTAGCCAAGGAATGGACAAAAAACAGTCTCCCTGGATAGTTGTCAACAGAAGGCAGCCATCTTGAGAGTACTGTTTGTCCCATTTGTTCTCTGTCTGCTATTTGTAATGTTTGAAGAATAAACATTTTTGTTGCAAGTTCACTCATCTGTTTCGTATTGTGTGTTAAATAAGCATCACATTGCATCCTGTTTTGAATGTGTCTTTGTGTTCTGGTTCGGTATTTGTAAAGTTGCAAACTGTATCAGTCCTCTGTACTCAAGGGTTAACGCACCCGTTTTCTGCCCGTGTTCCCATATCAGATTACTTTTCTTTTTTTAATTAAAAGCACTGTGCCACACAGCACCAGACGGAAATCATTCAAATGTATGCTTCACCTGACCCTCGTACTCCACTCCCCGTCTCTCTCCCCCCTCCACCCCCCCCTCCCCCGTTTCCATTCCCCACTCCCTCTCCTTTTAATCTGATCATGCTCCACTTCAGTTCCATGCACCTCGGATAAAAACGAAAGCTGTCAGTGAATCTTCCTTTTCATATTCGGCCTCATCTGTCAGAGACAGTTTACCTCACCTCATGATATATATATATATATATATATATATATATATATATATATATATATATATATATATATACATATATGATATATATATATATTTTTTTTTCTCACATTTTGCCTGTTTTGCACAAACGTTGTAGAAAAGAACAAACCTGAGATTTCTTTTTCGTATAAAGCAGCCAGGTTTGGTACAAATGTTGTAGGAACGAAGTGGGAACGACTGTGCTTTTGAGAATACGTACTCAATGCACCAGTACCACACAAAAAAAGGTCAACACCATGAGATAAAGAGTAAGCTGATGAGTCTTCTGCTGTGTGTCATTCAGCCATTCATGGTTTACAGTCTTCTGCTGTGTATCATTCAGCCATTCATGGCTTTACAGTCTTCTGCTGTGTATCATTCAGCCATTCATGGCTTTACAGTCTTCTGCTGTGTGTCATTCAGCCATTCATGGCTTTACAGTCTTCTGCTGTGTGTCATTCAGCCATTCATGGCTTTACAGTCTTCTGCTGTGTATCATTCAGCCATTCATGGCTTTACAGTCTTCTGCTGTGTATCATTCAGCCATTCATGGCTTTACAGTCTTCTGCTGTGTGTCATTCAGCCATTCATGGCTTTACAGTCTTCTGCTGTGTGTCATTCAGTCATTCATGGCTTTACAATGTCCAGTGGGCTGTTAAGTTCAGCAGAATGAAGAAAATGACAAGATCGAGAACTTTGCAAATTTGTACCGTATGTCAGGAAGCTGGGGCACACACACACACACACACACACACACACACACACACACACACACACACACACACACACACACACACACACACACACACACACACACACACACACACACACACACACACACACACACACACCACACTCACTCACTCACACACACACAC
>JADBJO010015709.1:0-17500 GCA_016801955.1 Conus betulinus | reverse complement strand
GCTCAGTTGGGAAACTGGGACCACACAGTCGAGTTTCATCCACTTAATGGATGCGTTTCTGAGAGTGTTGCTCAAATTTCCTGACCAACACTGCAGGTGTCTGTATCTCTCGGGGCCTGGTTGACGCCGGGATATATTATGAAAGGAAGCGTAGAGTACAGCCCCTGTCATGTAGTCTCAGACCGAAATGGAAATCCGTAGCATCATCTTAATCATCCTCATTCTCATCGATCATCAGCATAAAAAAAAAAAAAGTCTCAAATTCTGTGGCCCTTCATGCCCTGCTCTCATGGTGACCTCAATTTCGATGTCCTCTCCACGTCTGTGGCCTTGGTTTGGTTCCGTCGGGGTCACCGGTATCGGCGGCGAGTCCATGGGGGCTGTCGTTGGACGGACGTGGTGGCGCCCTCCGGAGGAGAGCTCACTCACGCCGGCTCCGCGACTAAGCAATTATTGTCGTCAGTAGGGGGCTTAGTAGGTGGTGTCCTGCGTATGTTAGATGAACAGGCGCCACTGAACACCACTGAAGTGACTCGGCAGCAGTGCAGTGTCTCCTCCGGTGGGTTGCCTCTTGACGACTTGACATTGACTGCTCCCCTGTGGATTGCCGGTGCGGGGCTGCTGTGGCGGGGCCCGACCGGGCTGTGGCTGTGGACGGGGTGTCGAATGAGCGGCGGCTGTTGTAATATCCGTTTTCTTAACACTTTTTAATCTACAATACATATGACATATAATAACGGTACGTTTGTAGATTACAACATAACAACACACACACACACACACACACACACACACACACACACACACACACACACACACACACACACACACGCACACACACTTTGAATTTACCATTACAGTAAAAGTTAAAACAACGCAGAATGAGGAAAAGAAAAAGCTTAAACTTACCATACTGCAATAGTAATGAATAAGTGAGTTAATGTTTAGATAAACGAGTATTAACACGACATGAATGTTAATTTCCTCACGCTGTGTTTATGCTGTGAAAAGTCACGGCAGTTTTAATGTGCATTATCAACATACAATATATAATGATGCCAAACTTTATGTAATCAAGTTGAAAAGTGAATTATATAGCACTGATAGTGACTTTTGATTGAACTTAGAATCAGCAGACGATGCAATTGAATTTTTTCCTCTGATTAAATGATGTATGTAACTATACTGTGCTTACCAGGGAAAGAAATGAATGAAATCGAATGTGTTGCTTCCGTGGATTATAACTGTAATTAACAGATTCTTCAACAGCAAAAGCAACATCAAAAAAGTAACTAAATTCTTGTTTCAATTCTGATCAGGCCTCGTCTTTATTCTGACGATACTGTAACCATCTGAAAACAAACATTGGGCATAGCAAAGGAGTGTACGTAATTAAACGAGTCGCATCTATTGAAGACGGCGGCGAGGTGTGCTTTACTTCTACAGAAAAAAGTAACGTTCAACCAGTACCTTGCAAGACAATGTCCTATTGAAAACGAAGACAACATTGTTTCCAGAACGATAGAATAGGGTGGATCCATTATACCACTTAATTATTACTGAAGAAACGGTCATATAATGTGTATGCATATGTGTAAATATATACACATGTATTTACACATATACATATATAAAAAGTAACTAAAAGCTTTCTTTATATATATATATATATATATATATATGTGTGTGTGTGTGTGTGTGTGTGTGTGTGTGTGTGTGTGTGTGTGTGTGTGTATAAGGAAAGAATTCGAGCCGTATTTTGTACATAACGAACTTTTGATCGCTCCATCAGATGTAATCTGGAAGCCATTAACACAGCTCTATAAACGTCGCTTTCTAGAGATGAATTTTCCTTCATTTCGAGAATGGCTGATGTAAAAGCTATATCTATAGAGGATGAATGATGAAAATGCTTAACCTATCGCCCTGTTTCACTGTTGAGTTGTACTGGTATATTTTGGGAGGTATGTGCTGAATGACATCTTTTGGGGTATCTTGCTGGAAACACCACGCACCTCAGTCTGGCTTTATTACAAATATTCAACAGCTTGTCAATCTTGAGTGGTTATGATGACTCCTGTGAGTTTCTGAACTCTAAAATCACCACCCAAATAATCTTTTTGACGTGTTCAGGCTCTCAGTAAAGTGTGGCTCCAAGGACCCACATATAACATGTCTTCAGCAACAGGTATCAGTCGATAACTACTTGACTGGTTCTGTGAATATTTACGAGAATGCATACAGGCAGTTGATGAAAAGGACACAAGGCACTGGACCTAACTCTGTTACCTGGTGTTCCCAAGGCTTTGTTCTTTGGCCTGTTATTACTCCTCATACGTATATATAAATGACATTGCAAAGGATTTTAATGTATCATAAAACTGTTTGCAGACGATACTAGTATATTTCTGGAATTAGAAAAAAACAACAAACTCATATTCCAACAGAAATACTAGTCTCTGATCCTGTCTAACTTTCTCACCCTCTGTACAGACATTCTAGCTATCATGATGAGAGAAGAAAAAAACAATAAAGAGAGTTAGAAATAATGATGAATGATGTCAACTATAAAATCAATCAATTCGCTATTTTACCGTGGTGCAAGTTCACATTCAAATGGACTGAATTCTTTGCTAAAATATCGCACTATAAAAACTAGCAACTTAAGTAGTTTTTAACCCATACCTGTACATGCTGTATAATTTTTTTTGTCCATAGTTATGAACTATTTGTTGTCTCAGTTTTTACATATTTCTATCATCTTTCTACACATCTGTACATGTATCTTCATACTGCATGAGGTGTACACTCTTCTTTTTTTCCTGTTTGTTATAGTCTTTGATGTTAATTTGTATTCATTGAAATAAAACAAAAACAACAACAACAAAACAACAAAAACCTTTGATCTTGAACAGATAACTAATGGGGTGATGAAATACAAAGTTAAATTTAGCCAATCCAAAACAGAACACAATTTCTGATCGGTTGATTCCGCAAATATGTCTGTTAAAGTTAAAAGACGTACGTCATGAAAAGAATCACAAGAATACCTTGGTATCATTATTTAAATAACTGTTAATTGGATTCTCATATCAAGTCTATATATATATCTCTATCTCTCTCTGTCTCCCTCTCCCTCTCTCCCACTGTGTGTGTGTGTGTGTGTGTGTGTGTGTGTGTGTGTGTGTGTGTGTTGTGTGTGTGTGTGTGTGTCTGTGTGTGTCTGTGTGTGCGCGCGTGTGTGTGTGTGTGCATACTTGTATGTTTGTAAGCAAGCAAGCAATCAAGCAGGCAAACGAGCAAGCAAGTGTGTGTGTGTGTGTGTGTGTGGTGTGGTTGTGTGTGTGGTGTGTGTGTGTGTGTGTGTGTGTGTGTGTGTGGTGTGTGTGTGTGTGTGTGTGTGTGTTTGCGTGGCCGCGCGCACATGTGTGTGTGTGTGTGTGTGTGTGTGTGTGTGTGTGTGTGTGTGTGTGTGTAGGCCTATATACAGAGGGATATTTGGTAGGCGAAGTCTGTGGTGGGGGAGAGGGGACGGAGAAGAGTTTGCTGATTAGATACATACAAGGAGACGAGAGGAAGAATTAGTGGAACGAATGTGAAAGAAGGTGGGAACTTGGGCAAAGCCATGTTCAAGGAGCATTCCTAAATACACTGGCATGCACGAAAAAATGGAATTCGCCTTCAATTGCCGCCATCATGTTTAGCTATGCAGACAACTCTGAGAATCGATGCAGGACATTTTGAGCGCGGGGTTTGTGTGCCCGAGACCAGACAGAGCACCGATCTTGTTATAGAGCTCTCTGTCTGGGCGACGCACCCCAAACGCCACACGCAGTGTCTTGCTGTTCGTAATCTTAGTGACTGATTGTCACGCACCACATCTCCTCACTTTCTCTGTCTCGCTTGTGTGCGTGTGAGAGTCTGAACTATGTGTGGGATGCTACAACCGTAACTAACAGAGTCCACTGCATAGGTTCAACGAAGCGATGAAAATCGATTCTAGATGTACATAAACAAATAGTTTTGTTCCCAAAATAGAAATTTGAAGTTTCTAAATGTTGCTAGTGAAAGGTTTGATATTTACATTTTGACTTCCTCTTTTTTACATCATGTTTGCTCTTTCCCACCGCTCTCCAGTTCTCACCCTACACCCCCCCCCCCCCCCCCTCCCACCCCCCTTGCAGATCCCTTCTTTATAAACCTTTGTAAAGTCATTTTCATCATGTCTTAGGACTGTTTTACTCGCACTTGTTTTTCTTTTCCATTACTTGTCAATCTTTGCTGTTTTCTTTTTTTTTTTTTCTTTTCTTTTCTTTTCCTTCTGAAAAAGACTAACAGGTAGAGGGTCAAGACTTCTAGTGTTTGTTACGTTATTTAGTGGCCCAGTGTTTCAACATTTATTTTTAGCTCTAACCTAACTTACCATAGGGGTCATATGTTAGTAGGATGAACAAAGCAGCCAACAGCCAGTGCTCATATGTTATTAGGATGAACAAAGCAGCCAACAGCTAGTGCTCATATGTTAGTAAGATGAACAAAGCAGCCAACAGCCAGTGCTCATGTGTTAGTAGGATGAACAAAGAGCCAACAGCCAGTGCTCATAAGTTAGTAGGATGAACAAAGAGCCAACAGCCAGTGCTCATATGTTAGTAGGATGAACAAAGAGCCAACAGCCAGTGCTCATATGTTAGTAAGACAGGGGACAGACAGAGACACACATGACATCGGCTCAGAAGCGTAGAAGTCAGCGCTTAGTTTAAAAAAAAGAATGAGTACGAGAGACTCGTAGAAGAGTGGTCTCTCTGCTGTTGGTCACCTAGCTTCCATACACAGTGATGTCACACTTTTTTGAACGTGTCGGTAAGCTTAGATCTTTTGACACAAGTAAGACATATCGAGAAAAGCGTTCTAGCTCTACCCACTACTCTGAGAAACATTCAGTGTGTTTCTCTAGAATTGTAGAAAGCAAAGGACACAATCAGTGGACAATTAATAAAATCACTAAATCACTAGTGGCACACTGGATAATATGAAATTCTGCTGAATTCGTGAAGTAAAAAAAAAATACATTGGTTGTCCATGTACACATGTAAGATGAAACTAATAAGAGAAGAAGACGGAATGGACGGGGAAAACAAAGAGACTGATAAGATGCAATGGGACATGAAAGCCATCTGGAAATATCCAGACTTTGGTCCGGGAGGTCGTGGGTTCGAATCCCATCAGAAGTCATGTGGTTTTTTCTGCCCCGACCGGCTCCTACCCAGAGTTGAGTTTGCTGCGGACTCAGTTGGGAAGACTGGGACCACACAGTCGAGTTTCATCCACTTAATGGATGCGTTTCTGAGAGTGTTGCTCAAATTTGCTGACCAACACTGCAGGTGTCTGTATCTCTCGGGCCTGTTGACGCCGGGATATATTATGAAAGGAAGCGTAGAGTACAGCCCTGTCATGTAGTCTCAGACCGAAATGGAAATCCGTAGCATCATTTTAATCATCCTCATTCTCATCGATCAGCATTAAAAAAAAAAAAAAAAAAAAAAAAAAAAAAAAAAAGTCTCAAATTCTGTGGCCCTTCATGCCCTGCTCTCATGGTGACCTCAGTTTCGATGTCCTCTCCACGTCTGTGGCCTTGGTTTGGTTCCGTCGGGGTCGCCGGTATCGGCGGTCCATGGGGGCTGTCGTTGGACGGACGTGTGGTGGCGCCCTCCGGAGGGAGAGCTCACTCACGCCGGCTCCGCGACTAAGCATTATTGTCGTTAGTAGGGGGCTTAGTAGGTGGTGTCCTGCGTATGTTAGATCAGAACAGCGCCACTGAACACCACTGAAGTGACTCGGCAACAGTGCAGTGTCTCCTCCGGTGGGTGGCCTCTTGACGACTTGACATTGGCTGCTGCCTGTGGATTGCCGGTGCCGCGGCTGCGGCGGGGCCGACCGGGCCGTGGCTGTGGACGGGGAAAAAAAAAAAAAAAAAAAAAAAAAAAAAAAAGTGTCACTGTATAATGGCATTGCGATTAACTAGCAAAGAAAGTGGTCAGTTCATGATGACATGCTGACCAGCTGGTGACCCTGTGTGGTCAGTTTATGATGACATGGTGATCAGTAGAGATTAGTGGTCAGTGAATGAGCCTGTTTTGATCAATATTACCTGAAAAAAATGGCCAGTTGATGATAACGTCACTGTTCAGTTTATGTTGATGTGGTAACAGTTAGTAGAGCTAGGAGGTCAGTTTGTGTTAACATGGCGATCAGTTAGCTGAGCTAAGAGGCCTGTTTATGATACAGTGATAGTCAATTAGCTGAGCAGATCCAAGTTGTAATCAACTATAGTTGACTAGCTGAGCAGATCCAAGTTGTAATCAACTAGAGTTAATTAGGTAAGCAGATCCAAGTTGTAATCAACTACAGTTAAACTAGCTGAGCAAATCCAAGTTGTAATCAACTATAGACAATTAGCTGAGCAGATCCAGGTTGTAATCAACTATAGTTGATTAGCTAAGCAGATCCAAGTTGTAATGTGTGATAGGATTATGATCATGATCTAGAGCAAAACGGCCAAGGTACTATAAAATGGTGATCTATTAGTAGGGCTAAGTGGGTCATACTCAGCCTGACAGAACTCTAGCAATCATGTCTGTGACTACCATGGAATGATACCGAGCAAGTCTGGTTGTGTGCAGGTGTTTTAACAATACAAATTTTGGACAGTGACATTGAGACAACTGCTTTCACTGAAAATGTTGGCAACGTATTTCTACAATTCCCTCACCAAAATCAAACAGAAAATGCTGATACACGAAGGACACACTCAGCAGTTGTACCAGCCTACAACATGAGTTCATGTTTTGACAGGTCATACTCAGAACACATTGCAATCGATGGCACCAAAGGACGAGTATATTTACAAACCAGTATGAGCGGTAGATGTGAAATCACTCTACAAGCTCCTACAAAGAAAATCGTGAAAGTGCAAATACATGCCTGCAGTGCATCCTCACTGTCTCCATAACCTTTTGTGACAGAATAGCGAACTTTATGTCTTGACTCGATCACGTATATGTGCTGGCACACACGTTCGTTCATTCCTTTCATCCAATATACAGCATATCAAACAAAATGACGCTCAAAGTGATATGCTATGATCGTTGTCATACACAAATCGCAGAGGTTTCTTTCTCTGTTCCTGCTGTGTTCAAGTCTGACTCAAGTCTTGAAGTAATATCTTTATCTCCATCTAAGGGTGAGTAAAATTCATTTCATTTTCTTCGGTTCCAAACCTTTCAAAAAATTTTGCTTCTGTTTTCATGTGATGATTATAACATCTACATCACCAGCAAGCAAATCTAATCATCAACACTTTTATGCACATGCACGCGCGCTCGCGCGCGTGTAACACACACACACACACACACACACACACACACACACACACACACACACACACACACACACACACACACACACACACATGAACGCACAAACAGATAAACAAGCACACAGATACAGACACACTCTTACAGACAGGCAGGCAGACAGACTCTCTTTCTCTCTCTCTCTCTCTCTCTCTCTCTCTCTCTCTGTCTCACACTGTCTGTCTGTCTGTCTCACACTCTCTCTCACTCTCTCTCTCTCTCTCTCACACTCACACTTCTAAGACCAGTAAGACAGGTGGGTTAACATCCATACCTGCCCATCTTTTGGGGGCCGTTATCATTCACATATCACCTACAATGACTGACTGACAATGTTGTGTCTACTCTACATTATTGCATGGAAACGCTTCTGGTGTATTCCTGATGAATCAGCTCACACAACAAGCTATAGCAATAGATATCACATTTGTACACACAAATAAACATTGATTTTAAAACACATCTCAACTCAACAGGAACAGCTGATAGAGGACCAGATGCTCAAACGGTCAGTAACGAATAATGTGACCTGTATAATGAACATTCCTTTTCTCTGAAGTCATCCCAGTAAACAAAATTTTTTTCTTTTATGTGCAGGTTATGTACAGACCAAAGGCTGGGGTGTCCTCATCCCCTATTCACCTTTGTCAAAGAGCTGTGTCACCATACAGATACCCCCCGATCATGTCATCCTTATCACTTTCCTTCATGTCAACGTTGGAGACAGGAATCTCTTTGCATATGCTGGACACTGTGGTTCTATGTGTTGTAACCCCACTGGGAACAACATAATCTATCACCAAGCATTCCTTTTCCCTGCGAGTGCGATTGCTCATAACCAAAACAAAGACAGCTTATTATCTTTGTACGTCGGCAGGTCTCAAGTACGTATACAGCGATCTGGGTTCAGAGCTCGGTTTTCTTTCCATTCTGACAAGCGACAGCCAAGACAGGTGCCTGGTTCAGGGGCAAAGTGGAACTGTTCATCGTCGACATGGCCTACCATGGCTGAACAATTTCCTTGTGACTTGATTCCCCAGTGCTCGGAGTCTGAAGACGAAGCTCTTTTGTTCCTACACCACTGAAAAATGTGGCCTAAATAAGGTATGGGTGGCATGTGTCTGTCCCTATACCACTGTAAAATGTGGCCGAAATAAGGTATGGGTGGCGTGTGTCTGTCCCTATACCACTAAAAAATGTGACCTAAATAAGGTATGGGGGGCGTGTGTCTGTCCTTAGGCCACTGACAAACGTGGCTTATTTAATGTAAGGGTGGAGTTTGTCTGTCCCTAGACCACTGAAAATGTAGCATGGGTGGGGGTAGGTCTCTGACAAATGTAGCTTTAGTAAGGTACCGGAACGTGTGTATTCATTACAGATGGGAATTTCGTTTTTTTTTTCCGACTCTTGAAGATACATGAACCTAACCCCAACCCTTTTCATAACCAGAGGCTTGCTTAACCCTAACCCTAACCTATTGCCATATCCTTATAAAATTGAACCCCTCCCATTTTCTGCCTGTTTCATTTGACAAGAGGCCTGGGCTCAAAGCGTCGTGTTCTTTTACTCCAAAGGATCTTTTACAAACAAGTTACTTTTTAATGGGGAGAGAGAGAGAGAGAGAGAGAGAGAGAGAGAGAGAGAGAGAGAGAGAGAGAGAGAGCATGATGTGTATCACGACATATTGTTTGAAGAAGATTTGCTATTATCCTTCTCAAATTACAAATGAATCAAGTTACGTAACGTGTTTGTGTCAGAGAAGCATTCAAACTCAGTAGCTGGAACCTAGTTCCTGAAAAGAAAGCATTACTTTTGAATGAATAATCCTAACTCTGCCCTATTTACCTCTAAACAGAGACTCATTGGTTAGTTACATTCAGGTTTTAGATTGCCTCTGATGGCTTCTCCAGTGTATTTGATGGCTGTAGAACGTAGACTCAAAGAAACTCAATTAATTTCAGGTCAGCATCAATGACGTTTTTACTCATGCGGGTACACAAAAAAAACTTCCTCACGATCTCTATCGTTCTCTTTTTTGAAAATCACTCATTTGTGTTCCAATTACTCATTTGTGTTTTCCCATTTGGTTGCAAAGAAACAAAACAGCAACAAAAGAGACAGCATGTACACATTTAAGTCCCATGTGAATACAGCAATGGCAGAGTGAAAGGCACAGGATAGGCGAAAAAGTAGAGGCATTGAACAACACAACCCGACGACAAGCACTGAAAGCGTGGACCTCAGTCATCACTTACAATTGCAGACGACTTAGCAAGTTTCAACTTCGGAACGTGATGACCGCTGATTTCATAAGTACACTCAGATGCTGTTACCCCACCTCCACTCTTTTCCAGTGCCAAGACCTCCCTCCCCACCCTTCCCCATCTCCCTTCCCACGATCATTCTGGACTACTTTTCTGCTGCAACTGTGACAATTCCTGATCATCACTGCTGCATTCTCTGCCAGTCATACAATGACTATACATGTGCCTCGAATGGGAAAGTGTATCCCAGAGATCTATTGTTTTTGTCGGACAGTGTGGACCGTGTCCGACAGCTCCTTTAAAAAGTGTTTCTTACATCTTTACACAGCAGCACCAGCACTTTGACGTAATATTCTGAGGTCAAATGCAAAATGCTTTACCGTAATTGTATGAAGCAAAATTTAGAAAGAGAGGGGGTTAATTACTTAAAGTGGATGAAGATGAAGTCTTTATAAAGAATGAGTGAGTATGTATGGTCATGTCATCTGCTTTTTCCATTTTCTTTAAATGTTACAGCAGGAGGCTGGAGGAAGATGTTATATGTTTGGGGGGGACTACAGAAATACAATGTGTGGACGCATGCTGCCAAAGCCTGTCGCAGACATGGCTCTTTTCTCGTCAGTTTGGAGACGTATCAGGAATCGGTGGCCACCAAGGACCTTTTCCGCTGTGCTTTGTCTGGTGCTTTAGGCTTCCAGCACGAGGCGGCTATATGGATTGGCTTGAGCGCCACTGAAATGATGACGACCAGAACAAATCTGAATTCGATGTAGTTGGTCTTTTTTTTTTCATTTCTGTGTGTCATTATGACACAAACTGTAAACTTATTAAAACACAAAATTATTGCACGATTGAAGTTATCAACAGAGCCTGATCCCACACGCTTGAGGCTGTATTTTGTCTTTAGTCCGATTTTCTATTCCACTTCCTTCTCCCAACTCTGACCTCCACTTTTTTTCTCTTCTCTTCACGAGCTCCCTCTCATCCCCATTCTGCTCATTCCATCACCTCCGGCCTGTCACTGTCCTTGTTAAAAATCTGCAAACGGGTCTCTAACATGTTTCATTCAAAAACTAGAAATAAAAAAAACACGTTCTAGCAACTTTTCTTTTTTTTTTTTTTTTTTTTTTTTGCAGAATGTCAAAAATATAATAGAAAGATGCCCCAGCATCCTTTGTCTGCTGACTGTTGTAGGAGTTTTGTGGATTATGAACTCTCCTCCTTCTACATTAATATGAAATGAAATTTTGTATTGGTATGTACTCTTATATGGTTTATTTCTTGATCTACTCCTTTCTTTTTCTTTATTTCAGATTCCACTTCATAATTACCACGCATTCTGAGTGTGCTTGTACATGTTAATGAATTGTTAATGACATGAAGTAATATTGTATCTATCTTTCTAAAAAAAAACAAAAACGGGAATCCGAAAATAAGGTACAAATGTATTTCGTTCAAACAAAAGGTAATAGAAAGACTTTCCAAGGTCCTTTATCTACTGAATATTAAAGAAGATGTGTGTGGATTATGAGCTCTCCCCTTACCAGCTAAATCAACCCATCCCTGAACATGAAATGTTGCGCGAATTTTGCATCGCCAATTAGTCTTATGTGACTTATTTCTGTATTTATCTATTTCTTTCTTTATTCATCTTATATTCCCTTTCATAATAATCACGCATTATTTATTGTGAAACTACATGTAAATACATTGCTGAGACAGAGCAATGTCATATCTTTTCTCTGTCTATATATATGTCTGTCTGTCTGCCTACCTATCTATCTAACCATCTACACTCATACACACGCACCACACGCATGCACACAAGCACGCACACAAACACACACACACACACACACACACACAAACAAACACACGCCCATACACACACACACACACACACACACACACACACACACACACACACACACACGCGCGCGCGCGCGCGCGCGCGCGCGCGCACACACACACACACACACACACACACACAGGGGGAAAGAGAGTGGTCACTTGCACACACACACACACACACACACACACACACACACACACACACACACACACACAGACGGGAAAGAGAGTGGTCAGTTGCTAGCCAGGCACAATTTTCTGTCGGCTATTCCACCCCCACTTCCTCACCTCGTACTCCACCCCTTCCTTCGCACACAGCATGCAAAACGCATGTTACAATAACACGAGCGAACATTTTCTGTCCACTTTCTTCGTCAGTGCACACCCAACACGTTTCAGGCTTTATTCCCACATGCACGTATCTTTGGTAAAACGTTCCAGCCATTTTTTTTTTTTGCTGCCCAACCTCTGCGCCACCTCAGAGGCAGTGCAACCACACCGCTCATTCCGACACCCCGTCCACAGCCACAGGCTTGTCGGCCCAGCCGCAGCCCGGCACCGGCAATCCACAGGGAACAGTCAGTGTCAAGTCGTCAAGAGGCAACCCACGGAGGAGACACTGCACTGCTGCCGAGTCACTTCGGTGGTGTTCAGTGGTGCCTGTTCTGATCTAACATACGCAGGACTCCACCTACTAAGCCCCATACTTTCGACAATAATTGCTTAGTCGCGGAGCCGGCGTGAGTGAGCTCTCCCTCTGGATGGCGCCACCACGTCCGTCCAGCGACAGGCCCCATGGACTCGCCGATGCCGGTGACCCCGACGGAACCAAACCAAGGCCACAGACGTAGAGAGGACATCGAAAACTGAGGTCACCATGAGAGCAAGGCATGAAAGGCCACAGAATTTGAGACATTTTCTTATGCTGATCGATGACAATGAGGATGATTAAGATGATGCTACGGATTTCCATTTCGGTCTGAGACTACATGACAGGGCTGTACTGTACGCTTCCTTTCATAATATATCCTGGCGTCAACCACGCCCGAGAGATACAGGCACCTGCAGTGTTGGTCAAGAAATTTGAGCAACACTCTCAGAAACGCATCCATTAAGTGGATGAAACTCGACTGTGTGGTCCCAGTCTTCCCAACTGAGTCCGCAGCAACTCAACTCTGGGTAGGAGCCGGTCGGGGCAGAAAAACCCACATAACTTCTGATGGGATTGGAACCCACGACCTGCCAGCCGGGAGTCCGCGACGCTAACAACTTCGCCACGGCGGCCGGTTTCTTTTCTTTTCTTTTCTTTCTTACTGTGTTTTCGCTCATTTATTTGCGCAAGTGAAGCTAAAACCATGCAAGCTGAAGCTTCCTTTTAAATCCGTCCTCGAGGAATACAAAGTGCTGTAAAGCAAGGTAACTAACCATGATTGAGGATTCCAAGACAAAGCTGTGAAATCTGCCCAGCCAGAGCTAAAGACTGGCAGAAAACGGAAAGTTCGGGAGGCAATGGACTGGCAAAGGAAAAAACTCAAGATCAGGGAAATAACAGGCCACACATAGACCAACAGACAGGGGCTGGGATCAACAGAAATGAAATGGTGGTTAAAAAGCGAAAGGGAAAGCAGAGGCATGGTTATAGAGGAGATGAAGAAAGAAAAAAAGAACGCTAAGAGAATCCAAAAGGCAGTCCAACCCACGCCATCAAGGACAGTAGAATACATGGTAAAAAACGCACTTCAAAGAAGTCTCACCTGCAAAGACATATCGCACATGGCACCTCTTAGAGTCAGCTTCCTCCTCAGGTATGTATATGACCTCCTGCCTTCTTATTCATACCTGGTTGAATGGGGGAAATCAGATAGTCCCACGTGTCCACTCTGTCACAGTGAACAAACAGTGAAATATGTCCTGAGCTCATGCAAAGCAGCGTTAACCCAAGAAGATACACACGGAGGCATAACAAGTGCTCAAGGAGATCGCACATGACTCCAGCAACTACATGGCAGGAGGTCACACATCCTGGTCTGAAAGAACTGTGATATCAAGGGCATGGAAGCAGTGATTAGTGAATGGAGCAGATGACTGGGAATGCACAGTAAACCTACCAGTATAGGAGAGCCAGAGATCATCAGGAACGGTGGTGTGAGACCGCATGTTCTTTTCCACTCAGATTCATCAAGTAAAATGATTCTGATCGAACTCACTGTGCTATGTGAAAGCAGAGAATGGAGCAAGTGCACAACTACAAGACAGAAGTATGGCAGTCTAGCTAGGAGCTGGAGGGAATCTGTCTTCTTGGCCCAGGTTGTCGCCATAGAGGTTGGAGCAAGGGGATTTTGCAGGCTCACCAGCCTGTTATCTCCTTAAACAGCTCGGGTTCTCAGGGTAAGAAGAGAACAAGAACCCTGAAGGCAATGGCAGTGGCAGCCAAAAAGAGTTCCAGCTGGAACTGGTCGAGGAGCAACAAAAGTGAACTTCATAAGGCGTAAATTTACCCACTTAGAATAGGTGTCCGTTAGCAGTGGGGTAAGATACCCGTCTAAAAAGTCACCCATCCAAAAGTTGTGGGTTCGAATCCCGCAGAGCCAGGAAAAATAGTTGGCAGAAGGGCATCTAGGAATCATGACCTCGATGTGGCCCAGCCTCCTAACAGTGTACAGTGTTCAGGGCCAAAACACCTGTCTGAGGGAGTTTCTTCTCTGTATATTACACCACCATTTTTGAAAGCCAGCGATACAAAGTTTGACAGAACAGAATAATTCTTCATTTGATCCAAACAGAAACTGGATGCAAACTGTTTCTCCATAGAAGTGAATCGTACTTTTTCATTAATTCCAAATACATATTTCAGAGAGAGAGAGAGAGAGAGAGAGAGAGAGAGAGAGAGAGAGAGAGAGAGAGAGAGATTTTCAAGTTTTCCAAAACAAGAAAACAGACACATAATTTTACTCGCCCCTAATAGGGTTTTTACCCGTACGTAAAATCTTACATGAATCTTTCTGTTTGTTTAAAATGCGTGCATTCAGGTATACTAACACGTGGCATTGGGATGCAGGTTCTGTGGCTTACTACTGGCACATTGTGAATAAGGATGTGCTACACAGAGATAATCTATGTGGAAAGGTTCATAGGACTGGTTTGGTACTCAGTTACGTCTTCACATCATGTTCCACTGACATGGGCGCACCCATGTTTTATCTGTGTGAAATGCCCTCCACAAAATCCTGGCGAGTCACTCTTCCTGCGACCAACAGCACCACTGTGTCACGTGTCCCACTCGTGACGTGTCCCTTGCAGCACGTGACGCACACTGCGCTGGCCTGTGACACGTTAAGTGTGTGCAGAAGCCTGGACATGGCTGAAGAATGGTACCGTGTGAAGTGCGACATGCCAGGGAGACTGGCACAACCCTACTTCTCTTGTGCAGTGTCTGGGGAATTCATCCCTTACAGTCTGCTGTGTGACTTCAGAGAGGACTGCCCCGGGGGAAGGGATGAATACTTTTGTGTGCACCCAGAGTGCGAGCAAAATGCTGTACGCTGTGGACAACAGCAGGTTGTTTCTCTTCAACCTACCTCTATCGCTCATTTCTGTAATAACTGACCTTCATGTATTGCTAGAATGAGTGCGATTTTAATGTTGTGAGTCACATAATCATATACAATTATACTCTATTGATTATTGCAACAGAGAGGGTGGGCAGATGGGAATGATTAGTGCAAACATAAGAGAGAATTTAATAACTAAATAACATCTAACACATCCAGGCATGATTTGCCCTAATGCCTGGCCATTTCAATACTGGTTTTCCAGGTTTCCATGCTCTCTCTCTCTCTCTCTCTCTCTCTCTCTCTCTCTCTCTCTGTCTCTCTCTCTCTCTCAAAATATTATACTACATTGTTCAGCATGACATATAGATATATCTACACACACACACACACACACACACACACACACACACATATATATACACATATATATATATATATATATATATATATATATATATTATAACAAATTCCAAGGATAAGTAACCGAGCACCATTCCAGCAACTTTCAGAGCAGCTTGGTGTTGCAATGACTGCAAGACGTATTGAATTACAAACAAAGCTTGCTCTCATGTCTTAGATTGAAAAAATAGGGAGAGATAAACATTTATATCTGAAGTGGTAGATAATTCTGCCTAACCAACAGCATGTGCTTGAATGGGTGAATGGGGAATAATAAATGCTTCTCAAATTGAACCTTCAGCAAGCTTATAGTCTGCTGCCACGCTCTCCACGAGTTTCTTTCTACTGATGCATGGGTAAACCATTGACTTCCGGGAATAGGCCGGAGGACGTCCGGGAAAGACCGGAGGACACTGGGAAAGACCAGAACCAAGGGCTCTGTGGTCTGGCTCCCCACTTTGCCTTCAACATGTGGCTACTAGAAACAAGAGGAAAAGATGCTCCCAGGATTCACCGAAAGGGGGAGAGAATGATGAATCCATCGGTGCTCAACCGATCACGACTGCAAATCCCAAAACGGACTATGAACATGGACCAAATGGAATATCCATGCGTCTGTGGAAAGCGTTTCGCTACCACCTGTGGCATGAAGATCTACAGAACAAAGATGGGATGTGTGAAGACTCATTTGAATGAGCAGCAGTGCACTGCATCAGAAGCTAAGACATTGGAAGACCAAGGCCAGGATTTAAACCACAGTGCCAAGGACATCCACGCTGTTGGTTCGGATGAGGAATTTGCACAGGTCCTCGATGCCACATGTAGAGACGCCTATGGAGCAAAACTACCTAAAGAGAAAACACCTCCAAAGAAATCCAGACGCCAAGAAGAGATGGACAAGATCGGGGTCCAAAAGAAAAACCTCAAGAAGCAAATGAAGACCACACTGCCCACTGAAAAAGCAAGGCTTGGAAAAAACTCTGGGAAGACCTGAAAGCAAAACACAGTGCCCCCAGCAAAGCGGAATCTGCGAGGAAGAGAAAAGCAAAAAAGAAGAAGACACAAGAGCGCTTCTTCAGAGACCCCTTCCAGTTTGCCAGAACTCTGTTTGAGCAGCCAAAATCTAGGACCCTAAGTGTGGACAAAGAAGTTCTTGAGCAGCATCTGAGGAAAACATACTCTGACTCGCAGAGCAAAGCGCTCTGGTGTGGCCAACCAACCCTGAGGAACAGTTCAATGACAAGCCTCCAACGTTGGCGGAAATCAAGAAGGTAGTGGACAAAGCCAGAGCAAAATCATCACCAGGGCCAAATGGAATACCTTACCAGCTGTACAAGAAATGACCCAAGGTGCTGGAGTGGCTCCACAGGCTGCTGCGATCAGCTTGGAGAAACCAGAAGATCAGCAGCCGGTGGATGATGGCAGATAGTGTGTACATCCCCAAAGAGCAAAACTCAAGTGACATCGGCCAGTTCAGGCCAATGTCACTACTGAACGTCGAAGGGAAAATCTTCTTCTCTGTCATAGCAGCAAGGCTGACCAAGTACCTCATGGAAAACAAGTACTTGGATGTGTCAGTCCAGAAAGGTGGCATCCCAGGCTTGGCTGGCTGTGTAGAACACGCCACAATGATCTGGGACGCAATCCAAAGAGCAAAAACAGAAAAGAGAGACCTGGACGTAGTGTGGTTTGATCTGGCAAACGCATATGGATCTGTACCCCATGAGATGATACAGTTGGCTCTTGAGATGTACCATGTGCCAAAGAACATCTGCGACATGCTCAAAAAGTACCTCAATGGCTTCTCAATGCGGTTCTCTACCAAGGAGTACACAACAGATTGGATCAACTTGGAAGTGGGCATTGCAATGGGCTGTTTCAATTTCCCAATACTGTTCGTGTTGGCAGTGGAAGTCATCTTGAAAGCAGCAACAAGCAACGCAAGACAAACAGACCTTGGCGATGGATACAAGATGCCCCCTCTCAAGGCCTTCATGGATGACACTACTGTGATTTCATC
>JADBJO010015708.1:35000-42891 GCA_016801955.1 Conus betulinus | reverse complement strand
AGTAGAATCGTGAAAATCAACTTCAAAGCAATTACTGTGATGAGCCGAGTTTGCAAATCTCTCTTCTGTCTTGTTTCTAGTTTACCTTTAGGAGTGCCCAAGGGTGATTTCTGAAGTACATAATAGACAGCTTTGATGACTGGCTAATGGAACGACCAATGGGGACTGCCGACCTCAATACATGGCAGCAGCTACTGTTGCTTTGACTGATTACTTGCCACAAAGAAAGCAGCTTCAGATACTCCAAAGCCAACTAATGGCTGTGAGAGACTTGGAGAGCGGAGGACTGCCGATGGGAACAGATGCGTCCAATGAAACACTCAAAGAGATGATGGGGAGGCAGCGCTAGTTTAACGCACTTCTTGGGTGATCTACACAGTAATAGACTGGACACGGGCAACACAGTGTGTGTGTGTGTGTGTGTGTGTGTGTGTGTGTGTTGTGTGTTGTGTGTTTGTTGTGTTGTGTGTGTGTGTGTGTGTGTGTGTGTGTGTGTTGTGTGTGTGTTGTGTTGTGTTGTGTGTGTGTGTGTGTGTGTGTGTGTGTGTGTGTGTGTGTGTGTGTGTGTGAGTTTCTGTGTGTGTGTGTGTGTGGTGTGTGTGTGTGTGTGTGTGTGTGTGTGTGAGAGAGTTGTGTGAGTATGTGCATGTGTGTGTCTGTGTGTATGTGTGCGTGTGGTGTGTGTGTGTGTGTGTGTGTGTGTGTGTGTGTGTGTGTGTGTGTTCGCAAGCATGTGTGCGTGAGCATGTATACGTTTGTGTCTGTCTGTCTGTCTGTCTGTGTCAAGTCAAGTCATTATTGTCTTTATTGAGGGTTAAAGAATACATTTTACAGGTTTTTTTTCATTCTGCACACACACACACACACACACACACACACACACACACACACGCACGCACGCACGCACGCACGCACGCACGCACGCACGCACGCACGCACGCGCACACACACACACACACACACACACACACCACACACACAGGAAATAACAGGTACAACAATGCCAAAAAAGTAATAAAAACCCTACAATGTCATGGAAAAGAGAAACATCACAATTGCAGTCAATATTTGATGAACAATATACGACATATCAGACTAGGCATGTTAGAGAGAGAGAGAGAGAGAGAGAGAGAGAGAGAGAGAGAGAGAGGAGAGCGAGAGAGAGAGAGAGTGACTGGCAGGAAGAGAGACAGCCAAATTGATAGAGAAACGTACAGAGAGAGTGGGAGGAGGGGGCGACAGAGACAGACAGACAGAGACAGAAAGAGAGACAGACAGACAAAGTCAGAGTCAAAAAAGAAAAAGACACAGAGAGTGAGAGACAGACAGACGAATTTAAGGACAGACGAATTTACAGACAGTCGAACAGCCTTGAGAGACAGACTTCGATGACGCACATCCGAACAGTCAGGAGAAAAAAAAGGGGAGGGGGAGGGGGAGGGGGGGGGGGAGACAAACAAGCACAGGCACATGCAGTGAAGCAATAATGCCTGAGACTGAAATAAATAGAACAAACATAGGAATGACCCGAATCCTACAACAGAAATGAACAAAACCCCTCAACCTCAAACCACAAGGAAAAACAAATTGAAATAGATTGTATTTCAATTTTTTTTTTTCTTTTTTAAAGGAATAATCTGAGGAGAAAAAAAAAAGTCAAGCCGGAAAGAAATCAACTCACATGAGACAATTGGATATGTTTTGAAAATGAAAATAAAAAAAAAGCAAATACATAAAGGTTAGAAAATCCAGCAATAGTAAAATGATATGGAGACGGGATGATAGCTTAAAGGCATGAACGGAGTTGAAGTAAAAAGCATACCAGGATACATTTCCTTTTTCTTTCCTTTGTGTCTGACGGGCCTATGATTGAACATTCTGTGTCTGTAGCCCCTCGACCCCCTCCCTTCCCTTTTCAGTATGTCACACACTTAACGTGCGCGCACGCACGCACGTACGCACACACACACACACACACACACACACACACACACACACACACACACACACACACACCACACACACACACACACAACACACACACAATAATACACTCAAAACGAAAAAAAATGGAGTCCTAGCGAAATGCTGAAAGCAGTGCAACTTGAAATAGCTTCTGTTCTTGAAGAGGTGTTAAATATAGTTCTCAGATCAGAAAATACCCGGATTTATGAAAATCCGGATCAATGCCTCAATTTATAGATCCGGATCAATGCCCCTATTTGTAAATCCGGATCGACGCCTCTATTTATAATTAAGGCGGCTTATCAGCTCCCAACAGTTATGAAAATATAACTCTGAATAGCTTTGCCAGGAGAAATGTTTTGCAGCAAAAAAAAAAAACAAATTATCTGAAAGTATTATGAACAATCAGGAGACAAATCATCTCATGGCGAAAAAGGCAAGCGAAATTCAGCTAGCTATCATGGAACTATTTAAATCATCAATGCTGATCAACTGTAATTGCTGATCAGTAGGGCTTTGAGAGACAGAAATAAAAGACTACAGATGTTTCATAGACTTTAACAAAACATTTGACGACAAGAGGTACGAAGCCTTACTGATGAAACTCAGAAAATGGGAAAGAATCAGTGAATGATACAAAACAGGTAGACCGGGGACTGGATTAACATTCTTCATCTACGATGAGAACTTTGTCAAAACAGTTGATCATTATAATCTGTATTGGACTCATAGAATAGAAAGAAAGAAAGAAAAGCAAAACAAACAAACAAACAAAGAAGTAGAAACAAAACAAAAAAGCACACAGACACATCGCAGAAGCTGTACAATATCTTGGAGTACAGGGGGGGCACAAGAGCTGCACGTACATTGAGAAGAACACGTCGCGGTCAACATGCTGATGTGGCCACAGTTACAAGTGTGTGTGTGTGGGGGGAGGGGGGGGGGGCGCGTGCGTGTCTGTCTGTCTGTTTTGTGCGTACGCGCTCGCGCGCGAATTAGAACGTGTCTGGGAAAATCAGGGAACATTGCGAGCAACCAGACAGAAATTTACTATCAACACAAAACTGGGAAAGAAAACTAGGCTGATTTCTGAAAGAAAAGAACAAAAAACACATCCAGCCTCACACGTATGTCACAGATTGCCATTGAATACAAGAAGCCGGGTTATTAGGAGCTTTGCATTGATTGACTACAGTCGAGCGTTAACTAAATGATAAATCGCCATAGTCTCCGAATTGAGAGGGTGGTTACTCAGACATTGACAGACTACAGTCGAGCGTTAACTAAATGATAAATCGCCATAGTCTCCAAACTGAGAGGGTGGTTACTCAGACATTGACAGACTACAGACGAGCGTTAACTAAATGAAAAAACCGCCATAGACTCCACACTGAGAGGGTGGTTAATCAGACATTGACAGACTGCAGACAACAACACTGCACAACATGATACGACATGGACCGCTAACTACGATTTCATGATGACTGTAAATTATTTGATCGACAACTTAATAACCTGATGGCGAGGATTGCAACGACAACAACAATAGCAACAGCAACAATAACAACAACAACTAGAACAACAACGACGACGACGACGACAGCAGCAACAACCACAACAGCAACAGCAACATTAACGACATCGACAACAACGACGACAAGAACGACGACAACATCAACAGCAGCAGCAGCAACAGTAACAGCAACAACAACAACAACAACAGCAACAGCAACAACAACGACAATAACAATACACAACAAGAACAACGGAGCTCGTGCTAATTGACTGCATCCAGACTATATTTACCCGACATAGTTTTTTTCTGTTTGTGTATTTGGAGCCATAAGTCAGATCTTGAGGCACATAATGACATTGTTCTATATGCTATAACGATAATTAGGTTGCAAGGTGCAGTGATATTACAATTACCTGGATTTAAACTAAGTGCTTTGAACTGGTTAGCTGTGCTCTACCAAACATCTGGTCATTTTATGACAATATAATATGCTCTTGTTGTTTGTTATTACACACACACACACACACACACACAACACACACACACACACACACACACACACACACACACACAGGGACAGGGAGAGACTAATAGACACACAGACAGAGAGAGGCAGACAGACGGACGGACAGACGCATGAGAGAGGGGAGGAGAGGGGCAGGGAGGTGGAGGTGACAGGGACTGCGGTTGAAAGCCGTGACGACATAACGGCTACTCACAACTGAAGGAGCTGGCGCTCTCGTGGACACACGTCAATCAGTTCCTGTAATTCTGGCACAGTAAGGCGTAATTTCCGACTCCTCCCATTGGCACCTGTCAGCATTCCCCAGACACCTCAACAGACGCAGAAAATGCACAACAAATTGCAGCTTGTCGTTGATTTTAGTTTATTTATTCGTTTTTATCATACCCTGAAAAACAAAACGAAAACAAAAAACGACCAGTAGATTGTCAGGACTCCTTTTTTTTTAAGGCATAACACCAAGCAAGGCTAAGGAGAAATGCAAAAGCAGCGAAATGAAATCATTGGCTGACTTGTAACGCTCCTAGGATCGTGTCTGGTCACGTGGTCTTGTTGACTCTGACCCTGTGACGCACAAATGTAGACATTAGCCCTGACGCACAAATGTAGACATTAGCCCTGACGCACAAATGTAGACATTAGCCCTGGCGCACAAATGTAGACATTAGCCCTGGCGCACAAATGTAGACATTAGCCCTGACGCACAAATGTAGACATTAGCCCTGGCGCACAAATGTAGACATTAGCCCTACAAACAAGCCTGTAGACACTGACCAAAGAAAGACAGCTGAAACAGTGACCCTACAGACAAGCCCCATGGATACTACCTACAAACATCATTTAGACTCTAAGCCTATAAACCACCATGTAGACACTGCCCCATCAAACTATCCTGGAGGGAGGGAGGGACAGAGAGAGAGAGAGAGAGAGAGAGAGAGAGAGAGAGAGAGAGAGAGAGAGAGAGAGAAGAGGTGATAGAGCGGTGTGTAACAATCAGTGTAATACAGGGAGGAAGGGCACACCACCCATGGTGATAGAGCGGTGTGTAATAATCAGTGGAGTACAGGAAGGGCACACCACCCATGGTGATAGAGCGGTGTGTAATAATAATCAGTGTAGTACAGGAAGGGCACACCACCCATGGTGATAGAGCGTGTGTAATAATCAGTGTAGTACAGGAAGGGTACACCACCCATGGTGATAGAGCGGTGTGTAATGATCAGTGTAGTACAGGAAGGGCACACCACCCATGGTGATAGAGCGGTGTGTAATAATCAGTGTAGTACAGGAAGGGTACACCACCCATGGTGATAGAGCGGTGTGTAATAATAGTGTAGTACAGGAAGGGCACACCACCCATGGTGATAGAGCGGGAAGGGCACACCACCCATGGTGATAGAGCGGTGTGTAATAATCAGTGCAGTACAGGAAGAAGGGCACACCACCCATGGTGATAGAGCGGGAAGGGCACACCACCCATGGTGATAGAGCGGGAAGGGCACACCACCACCCATGGTGATAGAGCAGGAAGGGCACACCACCACCCATGGTGATAGAGCGGGAAGGGCACACCACCCTGGTGATAGAGCGGTGTGTAATAAGTGGAGTACAGGAAGGGCAGTGGAGTATAGGAAGGGCACACCACCCATGGTGATAGAGCGGTGTGTAAGGGAGTACAGGAAGGGCACACCACCCATGGTGATAGAGCGGGACCACCACCCATGGTGATAGAGCGGTGTGTAATAATCAGTGGAGTACAGGAAGGGCACACCACCCATGGATAGAGCGAGGGCACACCACCCATGGATAGAGCGGTGTGTAATAATCAGTGGAGTACAGCACACCACCCATGAGTGATAGACACCGGTGTGTGTAAATCAGTGGAGTACAGGAAGGGCACACCACCCATGGTGATAGAGCGGGAAGGGATCAGTGGACCACCCCCATGGTGATAGAGCGGTGTGTAGGTAACGATCAGTGGAGTACAGGAAGGGCACACCACCCGTGGTGATACAGCGGTGTGATAGATCAGTGGAGTACAGGGCACAGGGGCACACCACCCGTGGTGATACAGCGGTGTGCAGAGGTAATCGATCAGTGGAGTACAGGAGGAGGGCACACCACCCATGGTGATACAGCGGTGCAGTGTAACGATCAGTGGGAGGAGGGGCACACCACCCGTGAGTATAGGAACAGGCACACCACCACCCGTGGTGATACAGCGGTGTGCAGAGGTAACGATCAGTGGAGTACAGGGAGGAGGGGCACACCACCCGTGGTGATACAGCGGTGTGCAGAGGTAACGATCAGTGGAGTACAGGGAGGAGGGGCACACCACCCGTGGTGATACAGCGGTGTGCAGAGGTAACGATCAGTGGAGTACAGAGGAGGAGGGGCACACCACCCGTGTGTGATACAGCGGAGAGGTACGATCAGTGGAGTACAGGGAGGAGGGGCAACCACCCGATACAGCGGTGTGAGAGGTACAGATCAGTGGAGTACAGGAGGAGGGGCACACCACCCGTGGTGATACAGCGGTGTGCAGAGGTAACGATCAGTGGAGAACAGGGAGGAGGGGCACACCACCCGTGGTGATACAGCGGTGTGCAGAGGTAACGATCAGTGGAGAACAGGGAGGAGGGGCACCACCACCCGTGGTGATACAGCGGTGTGCAGAGGGGAACGATCAGTGGAGATACAGGGAGGAGGGGAGGAGGGGCACACAGCGGTGTGCAGACCGATCAGTGGAGATACACACCACCCGTGGTGATAGCGGTGTGCAGAGGTAACGATCAGTGGAGTACAGGGAGGAGGGGCACACCACCCGTGGTGATACAGCGGTGTGCAGAGGTAACGATCAGTGGAGTACAGGGAGGAGGGGCACACCACCCGTGGTGATACAGCGGTGTGCAGAGGTAACGATCAGTGGAGTACAGGGAGGAGGGGCACACCACCCGTGGTGATACAGCGGTGTGCAGAGGTAACGATCAGTGGAGTACAGGGAGGAGGGGCACACCACCCGTGGTGATACAGCGGTGTGCAGAGGTAACGATCAGTGGAGTAACAGGGAGGAGGGGCACACCACCCGTGGTGATACAGCGGTGTGCAGAGGTAACGATCAGTGGAGAACAGGGAGGAGGGGGGCACACCACCCGTGGTGATACAGCGGTGTGCAGAGGTAACGATCAGTGGAGTACAGGGAGGAGGGGCACACCACCCGTGGATACAGCGGTGTGCAGAGGTACGATCAGTGGAGGAGGGAGGGGGGGCACACCACCCGTGGTGATACAGCGGTGTGCAGCGGTGTGCAGAGGGTGTGCAAGGTAACGATCAGTGGAGTACAGGGAGGAGGGGCACACCACCCGTGGTGATACAGCGGTGTGCAGAGGTAACGATCAGTGGAGTACAGGGAGGAGGGGCACACCACCCGTGGTGATACAGCGGTGTGCAGAGGTAACGATCAGTGGAGTACAGGGAGGAGGGGCACACCACCCGTGGTGATACAGCGGTGTGCAGAGGTAACGATCAGTGGAGTACAGGGAGGAGGGGCACACCACCCGTGGTGATACAGCGGTGTGCAGAGGGTAACGATCAGTAACGATCAGTGGAGTACAGGGAGGAGGGGCGGAGAAGAAGCAGCGGCCTCCTGGGGCATCGATTAGCCATCAGTATCTGATCTGCTCCGTCACCTCCAGGACTCCAGCCTGTGCTCAACAGGAAAAAAAAAACTATCGTTTCTGGGAGGGGGTGGGGGAAGACAGACAGACAGACAGAAACAGAGCCACAGAGAGGCAGATAGACAGAGAGAGAGAGGGACAAAGAGACAGAGACACAGAGATGGGGAGACAGAGAGAGACAGATAGACAGACAGGCACACACACAGGGGG
>JADBJO010015708.1:12500-17500 GCA_016801955.1 Conus betulinus | reverse complement strand
CACAAAAATCATTAATCATGCAGTAATGATTTCTATTCAAAGGAGAATCATAGTTTGAACCTCAAAGAAAGTCATAGGACAGAAACATAATGAAAAAAAAAACACAAAAGCATGGAAGCGAGCAGCAGTCAGAAGAATGGCTGCCAGGCACGAATGCAATTTCAAGATCACAGGATTTTTTCCCCTGCGTTTTCATGTTCGTCTGATAGTGTGTCGTCTTCTTCTCTGGCACAAAGATTCTGATTCCGTCCTGCTCATTCTTCATAATGCCAGTGTGCACGCGTGTTCCCCCTTTAGCGTCCCATAGATAGATAGATAGATGGATGGGTGGATGGATGGATGGATGGATGGATGTGTGTGTGTGTGTGGTGTGTGTGTGTGTGTGTGTGTGTGTGTGTGTTTGCGCGCGCGCGCACACACTCACCACACTCACACGCACGCACGCACGCACGCACGCACGCACGCACGCACGCACGCACACACACACACCACACACACACACACACACACACACACAGAGGGGGCGGAGGGGGGGGGGGGGGGGGGGGGGGGCACGGAGGCAAGCAGACAGACAAAGAGAGGAAACAAGATGCAAAGCATATAAACGTACTCCCAGTTTATCCTGAATACGCGTGATATATTCCATAAAGAGGTAAAACCCGTCTTGGGCTGGTGTAACCTTCGTAATGGCTATTCTGGTAAACATCAGCCATCTTCTGTGACCTAAAATGAACAAACTTACACATTTTCAGAAAGATCGGCCAAGAACTTTCTGAGATTTTCCATCAAGACGAAAACCATTGTGGGCCATTAGTAACGGCTATAACGGTAAAACTAAAACGTCGGGCATGATCCGTGAACCATAATGAACATGCCTACAAATTTTCAGAAAGATCGGCCAAGTACTTTCTGAGATATTCCATAAAAAAAACGATTATGGCCGTTACAGCCGTTAGTAACGGCTACAACGGTAAAACTAAAATGCCGGGAATCATAAGTCGCCCATAACAAACATAACAACAAATTTTTAGAAACATCGGCCGAGTACTTTCTGAGATATTCCATAAAGAAGAAAAACCGTTATGGGCTGTTATAGCCAGTTATAGCGGCTATAATGGTAAACTAAAACATCCGACATCATCCGTGATCCATAATGAACATACTTGATAATTTTCAGAAAGATCGGCCAAGTACTTTCTCAGATATTCCATAAAGAAGAAAACACTATTACAGGCCGTCGCAGCCGTTAGTAAAACGGCTATAACGGTAAACTCAAACATCGGGCATTATTAGTCGTAACCCATAATAAAACATACCTGCTAATGTTTACAATGATCGGCCATGTATTGTCTGAGATATTCCATAAAAAAAGAAAGACCGTACAGGCCGTTACAGCCGTTAGTAACGGCTATAACGGTAAACTAAAACAACGGGCATTATTCGTGACCATAATGAACATACCTACAAATTTTCAGAAAGATCGGCCAAGTACTTTCTGAGATATTCCATAAAGAAGAAAAAAACCGTTACAGGCTGTTACAGCCATTAGTAACGATATAACGGGGTAAACTAAAACATTGGCATCATCTGTGACCCATAATGAACATACTGGCTAATTTTCACAAAGATCGGCCAAGTACTTTCGGAGATATTCCATAAGAGAAGAAAAACCGTTACAGGCCGTACAGCCGTAGTGACAGATATAACGGTAAACTAAAAAACATCGAGCATTATTCATGACCCAAAAAGAAATTATCTACAAATTTTCAGAAAGATCAGCCAGGTACGTTCTGAGATATTCCATAAAGAAGGAAAAACCGTTACAGGCCGTTACAGCCGTTAGTAACGGCTATAACGGGTAAACTAAAACATCGGGCATCATCCGTGACCCATAATGAACATACCTGCTAATTTTCAGAAAGATCGCCAAGTACTTTTTTTTAGATATTCCATCAAGAAGAAAAACCGTTACAGGCCGTTACAGCAGTTAGTAACGCTATAACGGGGTAAACTAAAACATAGGGCATCATCCGTGACCCATAATGAACATACTGCTAATTTTTCAAAAAGACCGGCCAAGTACTTTCTGAAATATTCCATAAAGAAAAAAAAACCGTTACAGGCTAAACTAAAACATCGGGCATCATCTATGACCCATAATGAACATACCTACAAATTTTCAGCAAGGTCGGCCCAGCAGTTTTGTCTGGAGCGAGTGGAACACATTTTGACAACGGACGGACAGATACACAGGCACGCAGACAGCATTTCTTCGTTCCCATTCTAAAGTACTCCCTGTTCTGTAATAACTGGGAGTACAAAAAATGAACGAGACAGATACGCAAAACAGAGAGAGAGAGAGAGGAGAGAGAGAGAGAGAGAGAGAGAGAGAGAGAGAGAGAGAGAGAGAGAGAGGAGTAATGCCGTACCGACTCTTTTTGTGTTCCTGTTTTTGTCTGTGTTTCAGTCTTTGTGTCCCAGTGTGTGTGCGTCTGTCTGTCTGTCAGTCCGAATGCCTATATCTGTCTGTCTGTCTCGAATTTTCACATTTAATATTTTTGTTTGTCTGTGAGGCAAGGGAGAGAGGTGAGGGGTTAACCACACACACGCATACGCACACACAGACACACTCACACACGCACGCACGCACGCACCCACCCACACACACACCACACACAGAACACACACACACACACACACACACACACACACACACACACACACACACACACACACACACACACACACCGCACACGCACACGCTCAAAGGCACACACACGCACGCACGCACGCGCACACACACACACACACACACACTCACTCGCTCACTCACTCCACAACACACACACACACACACACACACACACCACACACACACAACCCACTCACTCACTCACTCACTCACTCACACTCACTCACACACACACACACACACACACACACACACACACACACACACACACACACACACTTTTTTTTCTTAACTTGGTGCCAAAGTGTCATCTGTGTTTGGGGATACCAAAGTGAATTATTGCCATCGGCAAGATTTTCTTTAAATGATAACTGTAACCGTGTGTGTGTGTGTGTGTGTGTGTGTGTGTGTGTGTGTGTGTGTGTGTGTGTGTGTGTGTGTGTACGCTTGCGTGCATGCATGCATCTCAATCTCTGTGTTCCCCCTGTTTTGTCCGTCTGTCTGTCTTCGTCTCTGTCTCTCTGTGTCCGACACTCTGTGTGTGTGTGTGTGTGTGTGTGTGTGTGTGTGTGTGTGTGTGTGTGTGTGCGTGCGTGCGTGTGTGTTGTCTGTCTGTCTGTCTGTCTCGCTCTGTTCCTCTGAGAGAGAGAGAGAGAGAGAGAGGAGAGAGAGAAGAGAGAGAGAGAGAGAGAGAGAATTTCTTTAAAGAGAGACAAGTTTTCTTCTAAAGTTGTGGTCAGTTGGCTAATGCGATGTGGTCAAGTAAAGTGGAAAAAAAAAAAAAAAAATAAAAAAGGAGCTTTGGAACAAAAAACCAGCTTTGGAAAGAAAGGAAAAATGTTGGAAATTAGCATTATCTCAGTTTTAATGTTAATGAAGCCTTTTTGTTGTAGAAATTAAGCGTGGCAGCAGTCTTGTCAGTGTTTTTGTTGTTGTTGTTGTTTTGTTGTTGTTGTTGTTTTTTGTTTTGTCAAAGGTCTGACTTGCTATCCTTGACTGCTCCTTGAATCTCCATTTTCCGGAAATTGTTGACTGGAAAAAAAAAGCATTTGTGTTTGGTTTCTCCTTGCGTTCCGTCTTTGATTTTTTCTTCATCATAACGTCATTTCCGCTTCCTGTTCAGCATCAGTGGTCCCACCAGATAGATCTCCTTGGCCCGTGAGTAAGGGACTAGTGCGGAGGGAGTCTACTATTACAGCAATGGTCATGAAATGCAGCATACATGTTTTGTATACTCTTCTATATATATGCAGGATGTACAACAAGACGAATGGTATGGTATATATCTATCGTAAGATGGTACAGATTACTTTTATGATATGGATTTTATTTTAAAAATGGTAGAGTTGGTTTTTGTACTCCCCAGTTCTTTTCATAGAACAGGGAGTACTTTAGAATGGGAACGAAGAAATGCTGTCTGTGTGTCTGTGTCCGTGTGTCTGTGTCCGTGGTCAAAATGTGTTCCACTCGCTCCAGACAAAACTACTGGGCCAATCTTTCTGAAAATTTGTAGGTATGTTCATTATGGGCCACGGATGATGCCCGATGTTTTAGTTTACCGCCATAGCCGTTACTAACGACTGTAACGGCCTGTAACGGTTCTTCTTCTTTATGGAAAAACTCAGGAAGTACGTGGCCGATCTTTGTAAAAATGAGCAGGTACGTTCATTATGGGTCATGGATGATGCTCGATGTTTTAGTTTACCTCATTATAGCCGTTACTAACGGCTGTAACGGCCTGTAATGGTTTTTTCTTCTTTATGCAATATCTCAGAAAGTACTCGGCCGATCTTTCTGAAAATTTGTAGGTATGTTTATTATGGGTCACGAATAATGAGCGATGTTTTAGTTTACCGTTACAGCCGTTACTAACGGCTGTAACGGCCTGCAACGGTTTTTCTTCTTTATGGAATATCTCAGAAAGTACTTGGCCGATTTTCAAGCGTTTGGATGATCTTGTGACAAATTGGAGCTTCTTTCCATATGTAAGTGATGTAATGCTGAAAATCGCGTAAAACAACCGTTATAAACCTTTATTTTGTCGTTATTTCTTATCTATAGGTGAATTTAATGAAATTTAGTGTATAGAAAGGTTATCACACACAAATGGCACTTCTATATAGTGTTTCAAAATTTGACCGTTAAAAACCGTTATTCTTGACATATTGTCCGATTTGGATGAAATTTGGTATGTACACAGACTTTAGCCCAGTGAGGACTAAAAATATCAGTTTCAAAAGTATACATCGGTTATATAAACCATTAAAATCGTTATTTTGCCGTTTTTTTTCATATGTTAGTGGATTTT
>JADBJO010015708.1:0-5000 GCA_016801955.1 Conus betulinus | reverse complement strand
AGACAGACACAGCAAAGCCCCCCCGCCCCCCCACCCCCCGTGATGTTGCTTGAAAATAAGTAGCGTTCCGTACCGCGTAATTTTAGGCTAGAGTGTGGGGAGAGGCAGCGCGAGGAATTCAAAGAGGAGAGAGCATTATTCTTTTCGCATTAAACCCACATGCCGTCACCGAACGTCACATAAGTCCAAGCGTCACTCACTCGATCCTTTCCACATGTTTTGATGTTCACAGAGCGTATGTCGTTCGAGAAGGCACTCGACAGTATGCAACTAAGCATATGAAATACAATATAATCAGGTTGTTCTTTCAGTTTTGATAGCTTTTTCATGGACAGCAGAACTATGACCGTCACAGTCTGCATGAATTATTATAAAGTTCTTATACTATTATCTTGTGGGTGTCCCCTCAAGGAAGTCTGATCTCTGCTCCAATACTATTTCATTTCGTTAATGCTTCATGACATTAAACAGCTTTATACGAAAGCTACAAAATAAGCTCTTTATGCATATGGCGTTGCCGTCTAGCTGGAAATTTGAGGTATATTTTCCCCAAAAATAAAACAAAAAGAAATAGAACAATTGAATATTTTAACATAACACCTCTTTGTAGTTTCTTTCTTTTTAAGGATAGCTAACGATCACGTGTCCTTGGATACAGACTCAAAAATAACACCTCCAGTCCTTGTTTCAAGCCCGTATCGGTATGACAGAAGCACCACCGACGCAAGAGTTCTCAAAACGAAATGTTGAAACCACCGTCACACCACTCTCTAACCACCCCCCCCCCCCCCCCCCCCCCCCCCCCGCCCCACCCCCCATCGGGAATATCGAGCAGGACCAGACATTGCAATTTGTCATGCCTCTAGACTCCACTTTGTCCCCTCCCGGTGCCCCGGGGCATTTCTTTAGGGATGAAATCAGCCCGTGGCCACAGTTGATCGTCTTATTCCGCTGTGTCGTCTTCGCTGCATACACACGATTAGAGAACGAATATGTTCCTTGTTAGGGCCATAGGGCGTTTTTCAGAGCTCTCTCTCTCTCTCTCTCTGTCTCTCTCTCTACTCTTGTCTCTCTCTCTCTCTCACCGTCTCTCCTCTCTCTCTCCCTCTCTCTCTCTCTCTCTCTCTGTGTTTATGGACAGCGAGGTTGTCATCTCAATATTTTGTCACCGTATAGAACACACACACTGCAGACGTTTCGAAGTATCTCCACAGTGATAACAATGTGTCATCAAATATTTGTCACCCCAAAGACACACTGCAACACACGACACACGCCAGACGCAACAACACATACATACAATACACCATACATTACAACATACACACACACTATACACAACACTACATACACACACACAACACACACACACACCACACACACACAGCACACAGAGAGAGAGAGAGAGAGACAGAGAGATGTGTGTATATCTATATCTATCTATCATATATAATATATATATATTATATATATATATATATATATTACTAATATAGGTATATATATCTACTAGTATTAATTGAGCATGCAACCCCCACGTTCGTGATTTTTTCATTTTCCATTCTTGGATATACCAAGGTCATGAGAAATCCTGAAACGAACAGGAAAGGAAGGAAAGGGGTGTGGTCGTGTATGTCCGGTATAATTGTTCTTCAAAACGTAATAATCAGTGCCATAAAACCATAGACATAACGTGGCTGGAAGTTGGATCTCAAAGTCAGTAGTCAGAATCGATTCTTTTAGCATTTATCTACAGACATCCTGAAAGCGATTCCAGTTAGTCTATTTTATCTTTTTTTAAAACTAGAAGCCGTGTGGCTTTGGAATATAGACATTTACTTATCATCAGATGATGCTTTATGAAATTATTGTAACCTTGTTTCCACTGGTTTCAACATTATTAATGCAAATAATCTTCGTGAAGGCATTCAAAACGCAAAAATGTAAATAAAACTTGTCTTTTTGACTTTACCAATTTACAAAGCAGTTGCCACGCAGAAAGATGGACCCCCTTCTTGCTAGTCATGAAGGTTTTTGATATCTGTCATCTTATAAACAAACAAACGAACGAACGAGCAAACAAATAAACAGGAACAAGACAATCCACGCAGTTTTGATGATATTGGTTGCAAAATACTGACATCACCCGAACCATGTTCTGTAGATTCTGTCATCAATCTCTTCAAATTTTTATTATCTAAAATATTAAAATACTGACATCACCCCGAACCACGTTTCGTAGATCCTGTCACCAATCTCTTCAAACTTTTATATCTAAAATATTAAAATACTGACATCATCCGAACCATGCTCTGTAGATTCTGTCACCAAACTCTTCAAACTTTTATTATCTAAGATATTAAAATATTGATACCACCCAAACCATGTTCTGCAGATTCTGTCACCACCCGAACCATGTTCTGCAGATTCTGTCACACCACCCGAACCATGTTCTGTAGATTCTGTCACCACCCGAACCATGTTCTGTAGATTCTGTCACCACCCGAACCATGTTCTGTAGATTCTGTCACCAATCTCTTCAATCTTTTATTATCTAAAACAAACCATTTTCCGAAAGTATTTAAAAACTCCCAAAAGGTCTTCCTTTACACATAAAAGGAATGTGAATGAGCGAAATAATGGGAATGAGCGAAATAAGGGGAATGAGCGAAATAATCATAGCGCACTTTGGCTACAATGCTGTGTCTCCGAGTCCTTGAAACGGTGTGTGTACTACCATGTCATCGTTCATTGAGAAACATGGACGTGTGCTTATGAGTCAGTCAGTACGGCTGCAGCACACTCCCTTCATGTCAAACGCTGTCAGCTGGATCAGAGATTCATCTTGGTTGAAAGAGCTTGACAACAGGAAAGTAGCTGCTGCTGCTGCTGCTGCTGCTGCTGGTGTGTGTGTGTGTGTGTGTGTGTGTTGTGTGTGTGTGTGTGTGTGTGTGTGTGTGTGTTGTGTGTGTGTGTGTGTGTGTGTTGTGTGTGTGTTTGTTTGTTTGTTTAGTTTTACGTCTTTTCACATGGCGTGTTTTTAGACGATTGTGATATTTGTAAATGATATACATCAAGATGACATTGATATTATTATACAAAAGAAAAACATGATTGAAAATAAAGCTTAATCAGTGAACATGAACAGCATAAACAATGTTTGCTTAACAAATACTGAAATCTCATACTAATGAATCGATAGGACTGCGAAGTAAACATTTTGATACATTAGCCAAAAATGAATGATTAGAAGTCAGAGTCTTAAAATCATCAATTGTAGGATTATTTGGTAACTGAAAATTGGGTAGGTACTGCCCGCATAGTGTGTGTGTGTGTGTGTGGTGTGTTGTGTGTTGTGTGTGTGTGTGTGTGTGTGTGTGTGTGACCCGAACCATGTTCTATAGATTCTGTCATCACCCGAACCATGTTCTGTAGATTCTGTCACCACCTATCAAAACGAGCTGAATGAAGATTTAAAAAAAAAAGAAAGACTGCGCGACCACTGCCTCCCCCGCTCATCAGCTCAGATACCTAACACCTTGATCCTCACGCACAGCATCAATCACCATATATGTCCTCACTATCTTCATGTCTGTCAGATACACAGCCACCTTGATCCTCACGCACAGCATCACTCACCATATATGCCCTCAATATCTTCATGTCTGTCAGATACATAGCACCTTGATCCTCATGCACAGCGTCAATCACCATATATGCCCCTCAATATATCTTCATGTCTGTCAGATACACAACCTTGATCCTCACGCACACATCAATCACCATATATGCCCTCAATATCTTCAATGTCTGTCAGATACACACCTTGATCCTCACGCACAGCGCAATCACCATATTGGATGCCCTCAATATCTTCATGTCTGTCAGATACACAACACCTTGATCCTCACGCACAGCATCAATCCCATATATGCCCTCAATGTTTAATGAGATCATTACAGTTCACCAGAATTCAGCATTTTCGCAACTATGTTCACACATTGTTCTGAGTGAGTTTCATATTTCTCTTTGTTACATTTGTATCCTCCATGCCCCAACAGGGGCCAAAGTGATTAAATTTGAATTGAAATTAATTGAATTGAAGTGTGTGTGTGTGTGTGTGTGTGTGGTGTTTGTGTGTGTGTTGTGTGTGTGTGTGTGTGCCGTGTCGTGTCGTGTGCGTGTGTTGTGTGTGAGTGTGAGTGTGAGTGTGTGTGTGATTGAGTGAGTGTATGTTGTGTGTGTGTGTGTGTGTGTGTGTTGTGTGTGTGTGTGTGATGGGGTATGGAATGTACATTTCAGTAGGGATATCTGTCTATCTATCCCATCTCATAACAAAAACTTTTGTTTTTATATATCACAACACACTACTGACAGTTTATATGCACATGGCATTAGCCTAGCGAGAAAACCGACTCTTTTTTTCCCATATTTTGTCTGTCAAACATACGTGCGAGGTCGTTTTCCTTCTTACGCGGTTTTCTATGTTTGCCAATTGAGAGTAACCTAACATATAGTTTTTGATATGCCATCGTGTTATTCGCGACATATCCTACAAAAAAAACACCGTCGTTCAAATCCTTTCAGAAATGCAGTTTGTAATTTCATTGAAGCTTAATATACTAAGTTTAGCGCTAGTCATAATATCAGGAAATCCTCAGCATTTTAAATTTTAGCACAAAACCGGCCGATGTGCTTGCTTCTTACTGACAAGACCCTTTATCTAATGTGAACCATCCGCGCTCAAAAAGAAAAAGAAAAGAAAGCGAAAGGAAAAAGGCATGAAAAAGGATTTAAAGAAGGAAAAAGAAAGGGAAAAAGGGGAAAGAGAAAAAAAGAAAAACCACAAACATGAAGAAGATATGCATACATGACAGTTCAATACTCTAAATTAAGTGAAAAGAAATAGTGTGATACGAGCAGTCCATCATGACACACAGTCGCAATCCTAGAGACAATCACCAGTCTTCGTGGCTCCTTCCTAATTAATCTTGCCGCAA
>JADBJO010015707.1:41036-42896 GCA_016801955.1 Conus betulinus | reverse complement strand
TGAGAGAGAGACAGAGAGGAGACAGACAGGACAGCACACAGACAGACCGACAGGACAGACAGACAGACAGCGGATTGAGAGAAGGGGACCTCGGAGATCTGTCGGGACATGTACTTTGACTATCGATATACGTACAAACCATATTCACACCAAATGTATTTACGCTTGTACGTTCACACAACACACACGAATATAGACCCAAAACTAACAACCAAACAGACAAACACGGCCCCGACGACTGTTACTCAGAGAGAGAGGAGACACGAGAGAGAAGACGAGAGAGAGAGAGAGAGAGAGGAGGAGAGCGAGAGGAGAGAGAGAGAGAGAGAGAGAGAGAGGAGAGAGAGGAGGGGGGGGGGGGGGTGGGGTGGTGGCGGAGGGGGAGGAGTCAGAGAGAAAGAGAGAGAGGGACAGAGACAGCCAGCCAGCCTGCCAGCCAGCCAGCCCAGCCAGACAGACAAACAGGCAGACAGACAAACAGACAGACAGACCAAGAGGCAGCAGACAGACAGACGTGGGTGGTGAAGGTTGGAGCTGGGGTGGGATGGAGGAGGGGGAGATACTATGGGTCAAGTATGAATGATATTTAACACGAAGTGGTCAAGGGGGTGGTGGTGTGGGGGGGGTGTGCGGGGGGGGGGGGGGGGGGGGGGGTGCACGAACCATTTACTGTACGTGCCAGACCTCAGTGTTTCTCCGCAGCGGTCACTGCCGGCCGTCCAGGTAAACAAACAGGTGTTCTGTCTATGGTCAGTTTTTCGCGTCGACAAGTGACAAAACATTTTTTTTTTTTTTTTCATCTATGTTCGCCAATTCTCATCCCTAACAAGTATTGTGTACAATTTTCATCAGTGTAACGCTGTGAACTTAGTCCGTTTTTTGCGAGTCGAAAAGTGATAGCGCTTTTTTTTTTTTCTTCTTTCTTTTTTTTTTTTTTTTACAGTGTGATCTGCAATTCTCCTCATAACAATTATGATTTATCTACATCTTCATTTTGTTACCCTGTGACTAGGGGGTGTGGATATACTATTTAAAACTCGAAACGGTTTTTGACACCTTTCTGTGGCTGCGAATTGTTAAGTTTATAGATTTTGATGCAAAAAAATTGAAGCGTGTTGTGCCATTTGTACCAGGTTTTTATAGTCAGCCGAGCACAAGATTGAAAAATCGAAGAGACGAAGGGCGCAATACTGATAAAAAGCAAAACCGGTTTTGAGGACTGGATGGAGACTAATTAAATAGCAGTTTTTTCCCACAGCCAGGATATGTCATGCCCGACCTGTCCTTCGCTAGGCTTTGCAGTAGGTTCATCCCCCTTTGTTGTTCATACAACATTAGTAGACAGTCATCATAATCATCACATCATCATCATCATTGTCGTACTTGTCGTCCGTCATCTGTGATGTCATGTTATAGTGATACTGTTTCACTATCACCACAGTCATCGTCAGTGTTGGAAAAAAAAGCAACGGCAGCATTGAAAATTAATAGTATAAATCTCTGCGGCAGATGTAGTACCCTAGCACAGGAGTAGTAGCAACTGCCAAAGGGAAAGATGGTAGATGCATATAACATCAGCAACAGCAAGCAGTAGTCGTTGTAATAGTAGAAGGATCGTCAAGAGCGGTTAGCAGCAGTAGTCAGTCGTAGCAGCCAGAAGCTTAGTCGTAGCAGACAAGCAGTGGGCCGCAGCAGGCAGTGGCAGCAGTAGTAGCTTCGCAGCAGCAGCGGAGCAGCAACAGTATTAGTGACAGCAGCATTAGTAGACAGCGGCAGCTCGGGCAGTGGCAGTTGTAGCAGCAGCAGCAGCAGCAGCAGCAGAGCCAGCAGAAGAAGCAGCCATAGTCGAAGTGCGAGTGG
>JADBJO010015707.1:21036-36036 GCA_016801955.1 Conus betulinus | reverse complement strand
GTGTGCGCGCGCGCGCGCGCGCGCGCGCGTGTGTGTGTGTATGTGTGTGTTGCGCGCACGCGCGCGTGCGTGCTTGCTTGCTATACATGCGTCCGTACGTGAGTGCGGGTGAAGGGTGGGAGGAAGTGCGTGGGTGTGTATTTGTTTCAACAATAAAAAACGGACCCAAGTCGCGCAGTCATTTACTTTTGCTTGGCCTCTCGCTCTCTTTCTCTTCTGTTGCTGTCAAAGAGGGAGGGAGGGGGAGGGATGGTGAGAACACATTTTGATAATGATACGTTCTTCTTCTTCTGAAATGAACAGTTTCAACAAAAGAATGAAGAAGCAGATGGAATGCTTGGCCACAGCCTGTTTTGAAAAAGATTTCCTCCCCAAGTTGAAAACCTCGGCACTTTGATAAGAACAACAGCTTAAAGAGAGATATTGGCTTCTCCAGACATCAAAAGCTTTACACCAAGCATTTTTGTCTTGGGGAAAATCCTTGTAAAGGGACGCTGTCTTCGTAGAGGCAAAATTACTTCCATTAAAAAAAACCAAACACACACACAAAAAAAACGGAAAAGAAAACAGAAAAAAAGTGACAAGGGAAGGAAGGAAGGAAAGAGAGAAGGAAAGGAAGTCAAAAAGGAAAGAGAGAAAGAAGAAAGAGAGGAAGAAGACAGACAGACAGATACATAGAAGAAGTGGAAAAAAAGAAAAACAAGAACGAAATATGCTGAACCAACACACACACACACACACACACACACACACACACACACACACACAGAGAGAGAGAGAGAGAGAGAGAGAGAGAGAGAGAGAGAGAACCGAAACCAAGAAAGATAACCCCACATAAAACAGCAATCAGGCAGACAAAATCCCCGAAAAACAAACAAAAACGAAAACGCCATGATGAAAAAAAAAAAATAATAATAATCGCTCCGTTCTGGCATCAGATCGAACTGGTCAAGCCGAGCAGTCCACCCCTCCCCCCCCCCCCCCCCCCACCCCCCCCCACCCCTCAACCCCTCCACCCCCACCCTTACCCTTACCCCTCTCTTTTCTTTCCTCACCTGAGCCAGAGGTAGGGAGACGGGGAGGGGGGGGGGGGGGGGGGGGGGGGGGGGGGGGGGGGGAGCATAAGGGCAAAGCGGTGGTGGTTTGACCCATTCAGTCCTCGTGGGGCTTACTTATTACACTGGGAACCAAAGGAAGACAGACAGCCCCCTGCTGCGACCATTGAGGCTGAGGCTTTGGGCGGTTCTTGCGTATTCTCTCCGACCTTGACCTCTCGGCCTCGCTCTGAAAGCGCTAGGTGACTGTCTTTGCGGTCCTCTCTCCTCCCTCCTAATCTCGTCCCCCCCCCCCCCCCCCCCCCCCCCCCGCCCCCACTCACCTTTTCCCTGCCCCGTCCTCTCTTACCTTCCTCCCCTCCCCTCCCCCCTTCCCCACCATCAGGTCAAGTCTGTGTTCGCACGCTATGAAAACATGTCAGCGATACGACAGGGGATGGAGAGGATGGTGGAGAGAAGAAGGGTTGGGGTGGGGAAGGGATCGGTGGGGGAGGGGGGATGGTGGCAGGGGGAGAAGGAGAGAAGGTTTAGTGGTCCACAGAAGCGGTCCGGTGTGTGTGTGTGTGTGTGTGTGTGTGTGTGTGTGTGTGTGTGTACATGTGTGTGCGCGCTTGCGCGTATGCTTGCGTGCGAGCGAGCGAGCAAAAACGTGCGTGCACGCGAGCGAGTGTGCGTGTGCGTTGAGAGTGTGTGTGTGTGTGTGTGTGTGTGTGTGCGCAGTTCATAGTGGTCCATGGTGTCTATGATACACCATTGTCTGCGGTTCATAGTGTCTGGTGTTCACAGTGGTTAAACAGTGTCTGTGGTGAACAGTGTCTGGTGTTCACAGTTCACAGTGGTTAAACAGTGTCTGTGGTGCACAGTGTCTGGTTGTCAGACGTTGGTTATCCATGCATGCACGCACATACACACACGAACCTGACGTCTTTCCTCCGCACACAAACTGCATCCACTCCATACACATAAGGTGCAAACAAAGGTCAATTTTGATTCATCCCCTCCTTAATCTTTTAAAATCCCATGGGGGTTCTTTACTCTGGCATCAATCAAAGCTTATATATTTTCATTATCTGTCTTTCAGCTGGTGCAACCAATCAAGCACGCTTTTTTTTGCGCTCAATATGAATGTTGCAGGTTTACTCACTGCAAGTGTCCACACACACTCTCTGTGTACCGCACGGGGAGTCGGCCCAGCTATAACAAACCGGATAAACACGAGTTCAAAACACTGCCAGCCAGTTAGCAGTCATGTTACACTTTAACATTTTTGAACTCTTCAATTTTTCAAACATAGTTTCGGTTCCGACAATAAACCGTTGAAAACAAAATGGAGAATTATCTAGATTCTCACAATATAAAATTAGATACTTACGGCTTGAGTACCGGTCATTCAACTACAATTCACATACTTCTGTATGTGTTAGGCCTCTGCCTTTATCAATGGGCACAGTCCGCCTCTTCTCATCTAAATCATCTGTTCCATTCTCAGAGTGCGCACCGATACAGGTCAACGCCTGTTTATTTCAAATCGCGTGAACAGTGTTAAAAATTTTCACTCAAACCTGGGCCACGTTCAGTCAATACGCTCCCTTGTGTCACACGACTAACCTATAGTGTAACGCACGAATCAATAATCTTTTTGTTAATCTGTACTGTCTCATGTAATCGCGTAGCATACGAAATATCGCTCCGCATTACATGACACTGGTGTTCACAGTTCACAGTGGTTAAACAGTGTCTGTGGTGCACAGTGTCTGGTGTTCACAGTTCACAGTGGTTAAACAGTGTCTGTGGTGCACAGTGTCTGGTGTTCACAATTCACAGTGGTTAAACAGTGTCTGGTGTTCACAGTTCACAATGGTTAAACAGTGTCTGTGGTGCACAGTGTCTGGTGTTCACAGTTCACAGTAGTTTAAACAGTGTCTGTGGTGCACAGTGTCTGGTGTTCACAGTTCACAGTGGTCCATTCTATAGTTTATCATGCCTATGGTTCAAAATGTCTTTGGTTTACAGGGCTTATGGTTCACAGTATCTGTGGTCCACTGTGTCTATGGCTCGTACTGTCCGTGGTTCACAATATTTGTGGTTCACACTAAATCTGGTTCCCGGTGTCTAGGATTCACTGTACTGTGGTTCACAGTGTCTAGGATTCAGAGTTTCCATGGTCCCACTGTGTCCATTGTCACAGTATCTATGGACCACAATATCTACAGTGTCCATTGTCACAGTATCTAGGGACCACAGTATCTACAATGTCCTTGTCACAGTATCTAAGGACCACAGTATCTACAATGTCCTTGTCACAGTATCTAAGGACCACAGTATCTACAGTGTTCATTGTCACAGTATCTAAGGACCACAGTATCTACAATGTCCTTGTCAGTATCTAAGGACCACAGTATCTACAATGTCCTTGTCAGTATCTAAGGACCACAGTATCTACAGTGTCCTTTGTCAGGTATCTAAGGACCACAGTATCTACAATGTCCTTGTCACGGTATCTAAGGACCACAGTATCTACAATGTCCTTGTCACAGTATCTAAGGACCACAGTATCTACAGTGTTCATTGTCACAGTATCTAAGGACCACAGTATCTACAATGTCCCTTGTCAGTATCTAAGGACCACAGTATCTACAGTGTCCATTGTCACAGTATCTAAGGACCACAGTATCTACAGTGTCCATTGTCACAGTATCTAAGGACCACAGTATCTACAGTGTCCATTGTCACAGTATCTAAGGACCACAGTATCTACAGTGTCCATTGTCACAGTATCTAAGGACCACAGTATCTACAGTGTCCATTGTCACAGTATCTAAGGACCACAGTATCTACAATGTCCATTGTCACAGTATCTAAGGACCACAGTATCTACAATGTCCATTGTCACAGTATCTAAGGACCACAGTATATACAATGTCCTTGTCAGTATCTAAGGACCACAGTATCTACAGTGTTCATTGTCACAGTATCTAAGGACCACAGTATCTACAATGTCCTTGTCAGTATCTAAGGACCACAGTATCTACAATGTCCTTGTCAGTGTCTAAGGACCACAGTATCTACAATGTCCTTGTCAGTATCTAAGGACCACAGTATCTACAATGTCCTTGTCACAGTATCTAAGGACCACAGTATCTACAGTGTTCATTGTCACAGTATCTAAGGACCACAGTATCTACAATGTCCTTGTCAGTATCTAAGGACCCACAGTATCTACAATGTCCATTGTCACAGTATCTAACGACCACAGTATCTACAATGTCCTTGTCAGTATCTAAGGACCACAGTATCTACAGTGTTCATTGTCACAGTATCTAAGGACCACAGTATCTACAGTGTCCTTGTCACGGTATCTAAGGACCACAGTATCTACAATGTCCTTGTCACAGTATCTAAGGACCACAGTATCTACAATGTCCTTGTCACGGTATCTAAGGACCACAGTATCTACAGTGTCGTTGTCACGGTATCTAAGGACCACAGTATCTACAATGTCCTTGTCAGTATCTAAGGACCACAGTATCTACAGTGTCCTTGTCACAGTATCTAAGGACCACAGTATCTACAATGTCCATTGTCAAAGTATCTAAGGACCACAGTATCTACAATGTCCATTGTCACAGTATCTAAGGACCACAGTATCTACAATGTCCTTGTCACAGTATCTAAGGACCACAGTATCTACAGTGTCCTTGTCACAGTATCTAAGGACCACAGTATCTACAATGTCCTTGTCAGTATCTAAGGACCACAGTATCTACAGTGTCCTTGTCACGGTATCTAAGGACCACAGTATCTACAGTGTCCATTGTCACAGTATCTAAGGACAACAGTATCTCTACAGTGTCCATTGTCAAAGTATCTAAGGACCACAGTATCTACAATGTCCTTGTCACAGTATCTAAGGACCACAGTATCTACAGTGTCCTTGTCAGTATCTAAGGACCACAGTATCTACAGTGTTCATTGTCACAGTATCTAAGGACCACAGTATCCACAGTGTTCATTGTCACGGTATCTAAGGACCACAGTATCTACAATGTCCATTGTCACAGTATCTAAGGACCACAGTATCTACAGTGTCCATTGTCACAGTATCTAAGGACCACAGTATCTACAATGTTCTTGTCACAGTATCTAAGGACCACAGTATCTACAGTGTCCATTGTCACAGTATCTAAGGACCACAGTATCTACAATGTCCTTGTCACAGTATCTAAGGACCACAGTATCTACAGTGTCCTTGTCACGGTATCTAAGGACCACAGTATCTACAATGTCCTTGTCAGTATCTAAGGACCACAGTATCTACAGTGTTCATTGTCACAGTATCTAAGGACCACACAGTATCTACAGTGTCCATTGTCACAGTATCTAAGGACCACAGTATCTACAATGTCCTTGTCACAGTATCTAAGGACCACAGTATCTACAGTGTCCATTGTCACAGTATCTAAGGACCACAGTATCTACAATGTCCTTGTCACAGTATCTAAGGACCACAGTATCTACAGTGTCCTTGTCACGGTATCTAAGGACCACAGTATCTACAATGTCCTTGTCAGTATCTAAGGACCACAGTATCTACAGTGTCCTTGTCACAGTATCTAAGGACCACAGTATCTACAATGTCCTTGTCACGGTATCTAAGGACCACAGTATCTACAGTGTCCTTGTCACGGTATCTAAGGACCACAGTATCTACAGTGTCCTTGTCAGTATCTAAGGACCACAGTATCTACAATGTCCTTGTCACAGTATCTAAGGACCACAGTATCTACAGTGTCCTTGTCACGGTATCTAAGGACCACAGTATCTACAGTGTCCTTGTCACGGTATCTAAGGACCACAGTATCTACAGTGTCCTTGGCAGTATCTAAGGACCACAGTATCTACAGTGTCCATTGTCACAGTATCTATGGACCACAGTATCTACAGTGTCCATTGTCACAGTATCTAAGGACAACAGTATCTACAGTGTCCATTGTCACAGTATCTAAGGACCACAGTATCTACAATGTCCTTGTCACACAGTATCTAAGGACCACAGTATCTACAATGTCCTTGTCACAGTATCTAAGGACCACAGTATCTACAGTGTCCTTGTCACGGTATCTAAGGACCACAGTATCTACAGTGTCCTTGTCACAGTATCTAAGGACCACAGTATCTACAATGTCCTTGTCAGTATCTAAGGACCACAGTATCTACAGTGTCCTTGTCACGGTATCTAAGGACCACAGTATCTACAGTGTCCTTGTCACGGTATCTAAGGACCACAGTATCTACAATGTCCTTGTCACAGTATCTAAGGACCACAGTATCTACAATGTCCATTGTCACAGTATCTACGGACCACAGTATGTACAATGTCCTTGTCAGTATCTAAGGACCACAGTATCTACAATGTCCATTGTCACAGTATCTAAGGACCACAGTATCTACAGTGTCCATTGTCACAGTATCTAAGGACCACAGTATCTACAATGTCCATTGTCACAGTATCTAAGGACCACAGTATCTACAGTGTCCTTGTCACAGTATCTAAGGACCACAGTATCTACAATGTCCTTGTCAGTATCTAAGGACCACAGTATCTACAATGTCCTTGTCACAGTATCTAAGGACACAGTATGTGTCTTGTCTGTATCTAAGGACCACAGTATCTACAGTGTCCAGTTGTCAGTATCTAAGGACCACAGTGTCTACAATGTCCATTGTCAAAGTATCTAAGGACCACAGTATCTACAGTGTTCATTGTCACAGTATCTAAGGACCAGAGTATGTACAATGTCCATTGTCACAGTATCTAAGGACCACAGTATCTACAATGTCCTTGTCACAGTATCTAAGGACCACAGTATCTACAATGTCCTTGTCACAGTATCTAAGGACCACAGTATCTACAATGTCCATTGTCACAGTATCTAAGGACCACAGTATCTACAATATCCATTGTCAGAGTATCTAAGGACCACAGTATCTACAGTGTCATTGTCACAGTATCTAAGGACCACAGTATCTACAATGTCCTTGTCACAGTATCTAAGGACCACAGTATCTACAATGTCCTTGTCACAGTATCTAAGGACCACAGTATCTACAGTGTCCATTGTCACAGTATCTAAGGACCACAGTATCTACAATGTCCTTGTCACAGTATCTAAGGACCACAGTATCTACAGTGTCCTTGTCACGGTATCTAAGGACCACAGTATCTACAGTGTTTATTGTCACGGTATCTAAGGACCACAGTATCTACAGTGTCCATTGTCACAGTATCTAAGGACCACAGTATCTACAGTGTCCTTGTCACGGTATCTAAGGACCACAGTATCTACAGTGTCCTTGTCACGGTATCTAAGGACCACAGTATCTACAATATCCTTGTCACGGTATCTAAGGACCACAGTATCTACAGTGTCCATTGTCACAGTATCTAAGGAGCACAGTATCTACAGTGTCCATTGTCACAGTATCTAAGGACCACAGTATCTACAATGTCCATTGTCACAGTATCTAAGGACCACAGTATCTACAATGTCCATTGTCACAGTATCTAAGGACCACAGTATCTACAGTGTCCATTGTCACAGTATCTAAGGACCACAGTATCTACAATGTCCTTGTCACAGTATCTAAGGACCACAGTATCTACAGTGTCCATTGTCACAGTATCTAAGGACCACAGTATCTACAGTGTTCATTGTCACAGTATCTAAGGACCACAGTATCTGCAGTGTCCATTGTCAAAGTATCTAAGGACCACAGTATCTACAGTGTTCATTGTCACAGTATCTAAGGACCACAGTATCTACAGTGTTCATTGTCACAGTATCTAAGGACCACAGTATCTGCAGTGTCCATTGTCAAAGTATCTAAGGACCACAGTATCTACAGTGTCCTTGTCACGGTATCTAAGGACCACAGTATCTACAGTGTCCATTGTCACAGTATCTAAGGACCACAGTATCTACAATGTCCATTGTCACAGTATCTAAGGACCACAGTATCTACAGTGTCCATTGTCGCAGTATCTAAGGACCACAGTATCTACAATGTCCTTGTCACAGTATCTAAGGACCACAGTATTTACAATGTCCTTGTCAGTATCTAAGGACCACAGTATCTACAGTGTCCTTGTCACAGTATCTAAGGACCACAGTATCTACAGTGTCCATTGTCACAGTATCTAAGGACCACAGTATCTACAATGTCCTTGTCACAGTATCTAAGGACCACAGTATCTACAATGTCCTTGTCACAGTATCTAAGGACCACAGTATCTAGAGTGTCCTTGTCACGGTAACTAAGGACCACAGTATCTACAATGTCCTTGTCAGTATCTAAGGACCACAGTATCTACAGTGTCCATTGTCACAGTATCTAAGGACCACAGTATCTGCAGTGTCCATTGTCACAGTATCTAAGGACCACAGTATCTACAGTGTCCTTGTCACAGTATCTAAGGACCACAGTATCTACAATGTCCCTTGTCACAGTATCTAAGGACCACAGTATCTACAGTGTCCTTGTCACAGTATCTAAGGACCACAGTATCTACAATGTCCTTGTCACAGTATCTAAGGACCGCAGTATCTACAATGTCCTTGTCAGTATCTAAGGGACCACAGTGTCTACAATGCCCTTGTCAGTATCTAAGGACCACAGTATCTACAGTGTCCTTGTCACGGTATCTAAGGACCACAGTATCTACAATGTCCATTGTCACAGTATCTAAGGACCACAGTATCTACAGTGTCCTTGTCACAGTATCTAAGGACCACAGTATCTACAATGTCCTTGTCAGTATCTAAGGACCACAGTATCTACAGTGTCCTTGTCACGGTATCTAAGGACCACAGTATCTACAGTGTCCATTGTCACAGTATCTAAGGACCACAGTATCTACAGTGTCCTTGTCACAGTATCTAAGGACCACAGTATCTACAAATGTCCTTGTCACAGTATCTAAGGACCACAGTATCTACAATGTCCTTGTCAGTATCTAAGGACCACAGTATCTACAGTGTCCATTGTCACAGTATCTAAGGACCACAGTATCTACAATGTCCATTGTCACAGTATCTAAGGACCACAGTATCCACAGTGTCCATTGTCAAAGTATCTAAGGACCACAGTATCTGCGGTTCACAGTGTCTGTGGTGCATATTCTTTATGGTTTACAGAACCTACAGTCCACTTCATTTGTGGTTCGGTGTCTGTGGTTTACAGTATCCACGGGTCTAGTGTTTATGGTCTACAGAGTCTGTGATTGACAGTATCTTGAATCTACAGTGTCTACTGTTCACAGTATCCACGGTTCACAATGTCTACGGCACACAGTATCTATAGTCTACAGTGTTTATGGTTCACCATGTGTCTGGCTCTATGGTCTACAGCCTGTGTGATACGGTTCACAACGTCAAAGGTTTACAGTATCTACAGTCCAGTGTATAGAGTCAATGGTTTAAAGCGTTTATGGTACACAGCATGCACTGCCCCCAGTGTCTCTGGTTCACAGCTCAAAGAGGTCCAGCTGATGTGCCACTGTGTTCACCACTAGTTATGCTAAAGTCACGTTTTGTGGGCCCCTTACGCTGACAGCTGACCGTAACCTAACAGCAATGCACACTGCCTTGAGGATGTAGCCTACTCAGTCGTTCCCACAGCCGCGCGCTCGGCACGTGTTGTCCTGACACACACACAGCCAGTTCCCAGCTTGTGCAGCTTCAGCAACATTCCAAGGCACAGGAAGATGCTGTTTACTGTACTAACCGGCATGTATGTGGGGCTCTTGCGGCACAAAGTGTCGCAATTGCACAAAGTGTCGCAATGCAACACTTTGTGTTCTGTTTCACTCCCCCTCCCCAGCGCAAAGTGTCGCACAGCACAACATTTGACTTGCGACAGTTTGATCAGCCTTACCAGCACAAAGTGTCGCAGGCACAAAGAGTCGCAATGGCGCTATTCTGTACATGCATCTCTCATGGTTTCAGTGACCAGGGATAGCGTGGACAGAGGCATTGACCCGGTTCTCATTGAAGAAGCCGTAAAGCAGACGATACTATGATATACATTCATTCATCAGGTGTGTGTGTGTGTGTGGGGGGGGGGGGGGGGGGGGGGGGGTGCATTACTGCGTTTCGTTATAGAACTCGTATTTTCATTTTTAAAACTATCCTTACTTTGTGGTGGATTCTGTATCAGTGCATTAATCACAATACTGATTAATTAGGAAGAGCAGACAGCGGAGCATGTGCTCCAAAAAATGCCCATTACATGAACAGCCAAGGATAAGAGGTGTGGCCAACAGAGACACACCTCTGATGACGAAGCCCTACGGCAATCTACGAGAGCTTGAGAAAACAGCACTGTTCATCACAAGGGCCGGACTGACCGTGCAGACCAAGGCGTTCGCAAAAAAGAAGAAGAATTAGCATAAGCGCCGAAAAATAACGCGAAATGCTCTGTTTGGGTCTGCTGTAAGGATACGGTGTGCCTGTGAGCGTAGGGCCCCCACACACGTTGTTTACAGCACAGACCAGCACAGAGGACGCATGCGGTGCGTGTTCGCCTTACATGTAAGCGAAAGTTCGACAACGGCGTGATCGTTATTTGTGATGAGGAAACACTTCGCCTGTGTCCAGGGATGTTTTAAGAGCGGTTGGATTGTCATCAGGGAAGAAATATGAGCTGAACTCCCGTATACGCCGACAGTCATGTAACAAGCATCTATGACAGTCAAGAGTAGGGTTACGTCATCAACAATGACAGAAGCCTTCTTTCTCATCATTCCTTTTATGGTCAAAGTCTTACAGATAGGTTTCACTTCCCCCTCCACCTCCCCCCTCTCCTCCAAACACCCACCATCCATCACTACCACTACCACCACCACCACCACACTCCATCTGATCCTACTCTCTCTCATCCCCGACCACCCCCCCCCCCCCCCCCCCCCCCGCCCCACCCCCACCCCACCCCACCCCACTTAAGAATGCATATGTACCGGATTTTAAACTCCGTTGGTAGCCGTCGTACGTTTTGACATGTCTTACAAATGAGAAATGTCAGACTTGTAAATGAGTGTCTCCACCCCCACCCCCCCACCTCCACCCTCTCTCCCCATCCTCCGTCACCCCCCACCTCCGAACACATCTTTATGAGAGTATGCTAGCGTCAGAAGCTCGTGAAGACTATTGTCAACGTGAAAACGGGAAACACTTCAAGAGAAAAAAAAAAAAATTACGTGGTATTCTCGCTAACGCAGATGCGCTAGCTTCATAATTACTCATTCCCCGCTTTTTCGGCCTGATATGGAGATCAAATGTGACCAGTTCGTACACAGTCACCGTGAGTCATGAAAACGGATAATTATGATTCGTGACAACAGGTGACAGTGACGCGTGCGCATGCGCACTGGTGTCATTGTAATCACTACGAGCATTGTAGGCTTTTTAAAGGACTGCTTTGCCTGGACAGCAGAAGGCGGGAAGCCGAAAATAGCGGACATAATTTATTGTTTTCTTTGCTAACGGCATGTTAGGGTCTTCTTTTTGACTGGTCTTTTCAGTCTGACGTCTGAACAGCGTGAAAACCAGCGATTTTTTTTTGGTTTTATTAAAGAAATGAAAACAATTGACTTTAAGTCAAATTTCAAGTTGTCACCACGTGATTGACAGTCCTTTCCTTACGGTGATGATTTGGAAACATTGTCTCTTTTCTCTTGTTATCTTTCTTTTAACCGTGAATATACCAAATGTAAGTTTTACACATAGTAAGCATTCATACATCCTCCCCTCTCTCTCTCTCCTCTCACTCTCTAGTTTCTCCTCCCTCCCTCTGTCCTTCCCTCTCTCTCTCTCCTCTCTCTCTCTCTCTCTCTCTCTCTCTCTCTCTCTCTCTCTCTCTCTCCACTCTGACTGTCTCAGCTTCCTTCTGGCTCGCTCTCTCTGACTTCTTCCCCTCCTTCCTTCCCTTTCTCCTTCCCTCTGTGTGTGTGTGTGTGTGTGTGTGTGTGTGTGTGCGTGCGCGCGCGCGCGCGTGCATGCGTACGTGCGTGCGTGAGTGAGTGAGTGAGTGTGTGTGTGTGTGTGTGTGTGTGTGTGTGTGTGTGTGTGTCCGCGCGCGCCTACTCGTCTGTCTGTCTGTCTGTCTCCCTCCCTCCCCTCCCTCCCTCCTCTCTCTCTCTCTCTCTCTCTCTCTCTCTCTCTCTCTCTCTCTCTCTATATATATATATATATATATATATATGTATACCTATACCTATCTATCTATCTATCTATCTATCTATACTATGTATATATACACATATATGTCAGTCTGTCTGTGTGTGTATACACCTATCTCTAGCTGTTGGTCTGTCTGTCTGTCTGTCTGTCTGTCTGTCTGTCTGTCTGTCTCTCTCTCTCTCGCTGGTAGATGAAGTTTAAATCATGAGGTACAAAAGGTTCCTGGATGTAAAATCTCCCGACAGAAAGTAGTCATCACAGTGAATGACTTGTTCCGGGGCAAAGGTCAGTGCGGCTTCCTGTGTTAGTCACTATGTCAGATTGGAACCCACAGACAGGGAGAGGGAGAGAGAGGAGAAAGGGGAAGGAAGGAGAAAAGGGGAAGGAAGGAGATGGGCAGGTTGACGGAGATGGGGCAGGGTGCTTTCTCTCTCTCTCTCTCTCTCTCTCTCTCTCTCTCTCTCTCTCTCTCTCTCTCTCTAACTTCCAACTTCAAGGTTATGTAGACAAGCGTATGATATGCTATATTTACAAATGGAAAGCGGACACTGTAACTGGGTTAGTAAAGTAAAACATGTGTTAACTGTTAATGGGTTTGGTTTTGTGTGGCTTAGCAAAGAGGTAGGGAACGAAAGGGCATTTATGTCAGAATTTAAGGATCGCTTGATAGCCTGCTACAAACAGAACTGGCATTCAAAAATGGAAGAAAATGACAGGTATTCATGGTTTCATTCCTTTAAAAAGTTTTCTTCAACCGGAAATGTTTTTCAAATCGGTACTAATAAATGGCATAGAAGCATATTGGCCAGATTTAGAAGTCGGACCCTTGGTTTTAATAGCAAATAAGAAATGGTTTTTGCAATGGAGTTTATGTTGATGATGTCTGTGTGTTGTGTCCAGATAACAGTAAAGAAGATGAAGAGCACTTTTTATTACAATGTAAAGCATACATATGAAGATAAAAAAAAAAATCAAAACTGTTTCATTTGATGCCAGAAAGACCATACCTTTGACTGAAGTATTATCTTCTGATGATGGAAATATGGTTCGTCTGTTTGCTAAATATATTGCTGAATGTTATGACATCAGAGAGAAAAAAAATGTCTGTTGCTGTTTCCCTGTGAGACAGTGCTTTGGTTCTCTGTATGTCATAACTGGCCATTTAGGCCCACGTTTGGTGAGCTTTTGCTTGTCTTTAACTTTATTATTCCTAGACAGATCAATACCGGGAAGCATGTTTGTAATGTATTATACATTTTTCGTTTAAAAAATTCTTGACACTGCATTAAGGATAGCCCCCTTGACATGAAGACTGTATTTTGTCATTGTCAATAAAAAAAACAAAACATTCTGAAGTGTCTGTGTGTGTGTGTGTGTGTGAGAGAGAGAGAGAGAGAGAGAGAGAGAGAGAGAGAGAGAGAGAGAGAAGAGAGAAGAGAGAGAGAGAGAGAGAGCGTGTGTATGCGCGCACGCGCGCGCGCGCGCGCGCGCGCGCGCGCGTGTGTGTGTGTGTGTGTGTGTATGTGTGTGTGCGTGCGCGAAATTTGAATAGGCACTTAAAGCATATAAGGTCTAGATTCAGGCTTGGTATTTCTGAAATTGCCGAACATCAACACCGTCACCGATCTCATTGCGATGCCGATCCACACCTAACCCACTCTGCAGAGAAATAACACAGAAAATGAAGCGCATTTGGTATTGTCTTTCTCTGTCTTGCACAAGTCAAGAACACGGTATTACTATTCAAATGTTATGAATTCCCAAGTCAGTTTACATGAGGATTTTTCTTTATTGGCATGCACGCAGGAGCAATCTGTTACAACCTTTTCAATTTCTTTATCTAAAGCATCGAAGTAGGGTTCATTTCTTCTAATCATAGAGTACTTTTTTCTGAATGAATGTGATTAATGTTTGCAAACAGTCCAGCAGTGCAGTGTCTCCTGCAGTGGGTTGCCTCTTGACCACTTGACGTTGACTGCTCCCTGTGGATTGGCGATGCCAGGGCTGCGGCGAACCCGGACCGGGCTGTGGCTGTGGAGGGAGGTGGGTGGGGGTAGGGATGGGCGGGGGGGGGGGGGGGGGGGGGGGGGTGGGATCGAGCGGCTCGGGCGCAGCGCCTCTGAGGTGGCACAGAGGATGGGAGAGCAGACAAAAAGTTTGCGAACAGTGAGGTGGATGTGAAGATGGTTTGTGATTCATTTGCAACCCCCTTCATGAGGGGCAATGACCTAACCATGAGTAAATCGTCCTGGGTCTTGCGTCTTTCTGTCTGTCTGTCTGTCTGTCTGTATCTCTCTCTCTCCCTCTCTCTCTCTGGTAGATGAAGTTTAAATAATGAGGTACAAAAGGTTCCTTAGTGTAAAACCTCCCGACAGAAAGCAGTCATCACCGTGAGAGAAAGACTTGTTCCGGGGCAAAGGTCAGTACTGCTTCCTGTATTAGTCACTACGTGAGGTTAGAACTCACAGACAGGGAGAGAGAGAGGGAGAGAGAGAGAGGAGTAATAGGAGAGGGAAGGGATGACATGGAATGAGAGAGGTTAGAGAGGGCGGGATGCTCTCTCTCCCTCTCTCTCTCTCTCTCTCTCTCTCTCTCTCTCTCTCTCTCTCTCTCTCTCTCTCTCTCTCTCTCTCGTTTTTCGAAAAGGAGGCCACGTGGCTCCCAACGGAGAAATGGATGTATAATGGTTCTGTTATGCCCGTTGTAAA
>JADBJO010015707.1:8536-13536 GCA_016801955.1 Conus betulinus | reverse complement strand
CTGACTCCAGCGGCAGAGCCGAGGAGGAGCTCCATCAGAAGCGGGAACTGGACTTTGTTGTATGCATCTTCCAGGTCTGTTGCAACAGCCAGTGTGTCTTCCTTTCTTTAGAATCCTTCGTCTACTTCACAGGCAAAAGCAGCCGCGTTTTCCCATGCACTTTTACCTGCTCTGTAGCCTCCTTGATTTGGTGGGAGGATTTGCTGACTTTAAAGGTCTCTTGCCAGCTTTAGCTGGTGGAACGAATCATAGCAAGAAAAACTCGCATGTAGACACAAGCGCGCGGGGAATGATTCATTGTTCTTGTTATTCCCCTTTTCCCCTCCGCAGTCTCCTCTCCTCCCTCCCCTCCGTCGTTCTTTTTCTCTTCCTCCATTTCTTCCCCTCCTCCTATTTGTACTCCTTGTTCTCCTTCTACTTCTTTTCACTGTCATTTTTCTTCTAGTTCTCTTCACTGTCATTTTTCTTCTAGTTCTCTTCACTGTCATTTTTCTTCTACTTCTTTTCACTGTCATTTTTCCTCTAGTTCTCTTCAGTCATCATTTTTCTTCTAGTTCTCTTCACTGTCATTTTTCTTCTTCTCGCTTCACTCTTTTCTCCTCGTCGTGCACCTCTTACTCATCCTCCTCCTTCCCCTCACCTTCTCTTCCTCTTCTTCTGCTCTTCTTTCTTTTTCCCTCCTCCTCCACATCCTGTTCTTCTCCTCTCCTCCCTTTTGTTTCTTCTCCTTCTTGCCACCGTTCTCGTTATTGTTATTGCTGCTGTTGTTTCTCTCTTTTTGTTCTTGTTCTTGCCCCCCCCCCCCCCCCCCCTTTCCCCTTCTTCACCTCTTCCTCTTTCTTTCGTCTTTTTTCGTCGTCAGCTTTCTTGTTCTTCTCCTCCTCATCTTTGTTCTCTACCTTTTCGGATTGTCCTTTCCCTCCGTCTTATCCTCCTTTTTCCTTCTTCTCATCCCACTGCCTGCTCCCCCCGCCCCCCCCCCCCTCCTCCCCCCCTCCTACTCTTGTCTTTACAAGGCCTGATCAGCACGTTCATACGTAGACTGGTCAAACTGGCCTGTTGACGTTTGTGCATGACTGCTTTTTTGTTTTGTTTTCGTTGTTTGTAATGTTTCTTTGTTTTGAACTTATGTTACGCTCTGTTTTCGTTTTACAATCTTTCCATTCATTTGTGCAGTTTCATGCTCCATCCACCTGAAGGCGTGGAACGTGTGGTGCAGCGCATATGGACGGGTAAGCGAGCAACGACAGTGCCTTGATGACGCCGAAGCGAGAAACTTCTTCTTCCTCTCGGGTTTGTCCCCCCGTATCTTTTTTTTTTTCCCCCTAGCTGTCTCCTTCCTTTTTTTTTAGTTTTTTTTTTCTCTTGTGCGTTTTCTTTCTCTCTGTCTTACGAACTTCTCTTTTCCCTCTCTTTCTTTCTATCTTCTTTTTCTTGTTTGTTTCTCGGTTTTTGTCTGTCTGTTTTTCCGTCCGTTTGGTGTATCTTTTTAAAAGAAAAAGTATCAATGCTTAATTAACCCACTGCCCTCTTAAGCTAAAACTCCTTCGTTCGTTCGTTCGTTCGTTCTCTCTCTCTCTCTCTCTCTCTCTCTCTGTCTCTGTCTCTGTCTCTGTCGGTCTGTCGGTCTGCCTGCGGCCTGCCTCTCTCTCTCCCTCCCTCTTCCCCCCCTCTGTGTGTCTTTCTCTCCATCCTCTCCACTTCTCCTTTTCCCAAGCACCACACACCACAAGCTGATCTGTCACTCCGTGCCGAGGGGTCTCCGGAAGAGACCAGGCCAAAAGGACGTGAGATGGGGGCCGCGCCCCTTTTTGACAGCTAACTGCAAGGGAACCGACATCACGTCGCACGTGATACACGAGTCAATGCCCGTCTGGGTTATTTTCCCAGCCTCCCCTCCTCCCACCCCCCCCCCTTCTCCCCTTTTTGCCTCTCACCCCCCCCACCCCCACCCCCGTCCCGTACTCCTCCACACAAACCTTTTTCGGTTTCGGTCTGTTTGTCTGTGGTTGTCTCTGATCGTGTATACCAACGCATACATAAGCACTCACACACACGCAAAGACGCGCGTGCTCACATACACATATACGCACACACACACACACACACACACACACACACACACACACACACACACACACACACACACACATACACAACCGCATGCAACACACACACACACACACACACACACACACACACACACACACACACACACACACACACGCTCGCACGCACGCACGCACGCACACGCACGCACGCACGCACGCACGCAGAGAGACAGAGAAAGTTAAATTTGCTTCGGCCCTTTTCCATTATTGCTCATTTTGCCTGTCCGATTCTCTATAATCTGTCCGTCTGTCTGTCTGCCTGCCTGCTCACCTGCCTGCCTGTCTGTCTGTCTGTCTGCCTGTCTTCCCTCCTTCATACCCAGTGGCACATCTCTCTCTCTACCACCCCCTCTGTTTATCTACCGGTCTATCTATCTACCGTCTATCTATCTGTCTATCTATCTGTCTGTCTATCTATCTGTCTGTCTATCTATCTGTCTGTCTGTCTGTCTGTCTATACTCATATCCCCTTCCCGTCCCCACCCTTACTTCCCGTCACTCTCTCCTTCCCCTCTGCCCTTCTCCCCTCCCCCTATCCCCCCTCCCCCCCCCCCCACCCCTCCCGCCGACGCACACCTCCTCGCCTCTTCTTTTCTTTCTCCTCCTTGTATCTCGTGGTGTCATTGTTGCAATAAACCGTGAAAAACAAAGAAAGAAACCAAATAAAACTGACCAATAGAAATAAAGTACAACACACACACACACACACACGCACACACACACACACATACACACACACACACACACACACACACACACACACATTTCACATTAGAATTAAAAAGAAAGAATCACGATGACAGCGCTTGTCACGAGCAAGGAGAATGTTTTGGAGGTGGGGGTTAGGGTTTGTGGCGGGAGGGGGTGGGGGGAGTAGGAAGTGGGTGGGGGAGGGGGGTATGAAAGGGAGGAGAGGCGGGAGGGGGGGGGGGGGTGTCTATATCCTCACGCGCCACCGCCCTCCCTTTCTGTGTAGCTCCTGGGTTGTTAAAGGAGCTCCAAAACTCACATGGATCCCTCCTCTCACCTTCACGCCTCATTTACTCAGATACTGTCAGTCTCACGTGATGGCTGGGTATTCCGATCTCTTTTCCACCCCGGTGCCTTCGGTAACTGAAATAGATGCTTCCCCACCCCGTCTGTAGCCTACCCCCGTTCGTTTCCTCCATCCTCCCTCTCCCACCCCCATCCCCTCCCCCTCTCCTACCCTCCCTTTTGGTTCCTCTTTACCCCCTCCACTATTTCCTGGCCCTGTGAAGTGTGTGTGTGTGTGTGTGTGTGTGTGTGTGTGTGTGGGGGGGGGGGGGGGGGGGGGTATGTGTGTGTGCGTGCGTGCGCGCGCGTGTGTGTGTGTGTGTGTAAAGATGGAGAGAGAGAGGAAAAAACTGTATCTATACAGAAAGAAAACCTTAAATGAGGCAGGAAATAGTTTTTTTTAAAAAAAGTAAATAACAAAAACTACGGTAACTGTTGCTCTCATGATGAAATAATTACACGCCCATTACTCCGAAGGAATGCTGCTTACGACACCAAATCGTCTGGCAGAAAATGCCAGCAAAGAACACATAAAACAAACAAGGACCCCCCCCCCACCCTCCACCCCCACCCCCACCTCCCGGAAAAAAGTAAAAAAGTATTCCAAGTTTGCTCATAATACCCTGTGCCTAACATTCGTACGCAGCAGCAACTGGACAAAATGAACAAACGCAACTGAACAGTTATTCAAGACTGACACAGTCTTGCTTTTTTTTAATTTTTTTATCTGGAATATGATGAAACATACACAGGAACGAACAGTAACAGGTACAGGTAGCCTCGGTTTGAATGGGATGAAAGGAAATGTTGGAATGGGACTTGAAATAGCAAACAATCAATACGGAACATGACATTATCAGCCATGTTCAATTCCATGTTCGTGGAAATTACTGGAACATACGTGCGTTTAATTGACCTAAGTTGTAGTTGAGCAAAGTGAATGTAATGCAAGGGAGGAGGAAAAAGGGGGGAGGGGGAATATGAGTATGTATAGCTGTTGTAGCATCCGATTTCAACTAGAAAGAAGTGTGTGTGTGTGTGTGTGTGTGTGTGTGTGTGTGTGTGTGTGTGTGTGTGTGTGTGTGTGTGTGTAGCTGTTGTAGCATCGGATTTCAACTAGAAAGAAGTGTGATAGTATAGCTGTTGTAGCATCTGATTTGAATAGAAAGAAGTGTGTAAAAAAGATAGATAACGAACAAGTAGGGTGACTGTTGATCCCATGATGAAATAAGAACACGTCCATAACTCCATTGACGAACAGCACACACACATACACAGGTAAGATTTCCTTTCAAACCAACCAAACCGAGGTTACCTTCGTTTGTTACCATTCGTCCCTCTGTCTGTTTGATTATATTCAAGATCAAAAAGGATGTGCCATTCTTTAAATAAAAGTTAATTTGTGTTCGTTCATTTCTTCACAGTTCTTCTTGCTGTGGATGAAGGAAATAGTCAAGTCGAAAATATCTTTATTGAGGGTTAAAAGAATAAAACTTCACAGCTTTTTTTTTTTACAGCCTGCCATCAAATAGATATGATGAGTCAAATATGTTATTTGAAATTCACACGGTGGTGACGATCGGAATATGTCTGCATTGCAGGTGCACCGTTTCATACCCATGTTTTGCCATCTTCTTTCTCTGATCGAACTGTTCACTTGGCTGATGGGACGAACTCGCTTTAGGCGTGCCCACCAGCGGCAACTGTCCCATGAAAACGGGCGGGGTCACTCTCGTTGAAGGCAAGCTCGAACACAGATTACCTCCCTTACAAGAATTCCGAACGTCGTCTCTTACCAGCAGTATCTTTGCTATGAACAACTGCTTTTCACGATGAACATAGAACTAACATCAT
>JADBJO010015706.1:37500-42897 GCA_016801955.1 Conus betulinus | reverse complement strand
GTTCCTACACTAGACGAGAGAAGTAGGTCACAAGTCCCTTTCCCCTCCCCTGTCCAGCTCAGGATAATGTGCACTTGCTTATAGAGCCGCAAAGGGCCACATGTCAGGGAGAGGCTGTCCCAGTCAAACACCCTGCAAGAAAAGAATTGCCCTCACCCACCACCACCACCAACACCACACCCACCCACCCCACTGTCTCTTTCCTCCCGCTGTGTGGCAGAGGTGACCGGCCCTTGATAATTATGCTGAAGGACATATTTAGATCTCTCAGAGACAGAGGTATTCGCGCTGGCACAATGTTCTAGTGTTACTGACCACCGGAATAAATAGGAACCCGGGAGGGGGGTGGGTGGGGTGGGGTGGTTAGTCTTTTTTTCTTTTTCTTTTGAATATACGGCACGCAAACGCGTGCGCAAGTGCTTGCCTAACGATGCGCTTTCGCAGTGACAGTTGTTTCGTTTATGATGAAATTAAGTAAAAAAGGTTAAATCACAACAAACACGAACGCGCCGGGAACGCGCACGCGTACTAATGCTTGCTTGCATTTACGCACGCGCGCGCTCACACACACACACACACAACACGCACGCACGCACGCACGCACGCACGCACGCGCACGCACGCACATATGCACGCACGCACATATGCACGCACGCACCCAGGCACGCACGCACATACTTATATATACAAACACGCGCGCGTGCGCGCACACACACGCACGTACGCACGCACGCACACCCACACATACGCCACGCACGTACGCAACCACACACCACCACACACACACACACACACTAAGGAATCTAAGAACACTTCCTGCGAAACCCCGACGGTCGCGAGTTCGACTCGCAGGTGCGGTCGGATGTTTTCGGCTTAAAACATCCTCTCTGCCCACCCATCAGCAAATGGGGTACTTGATGCAGTTCTGGGGATGGTAAAAAAGCGGCTGAAGCAGAGGGATGGGCTTCGTGCTCCATCACGCCGTTGCCTTAGACACGAAGAACACCTGACGGGCACAGGCCACAATTAGGATTTTGCACCTAAACACCTACACAATCCATGTGAACGTTTGAGCCCACCGTAAGTTTGAGCCAGCAATTTCATGTTAAAATGATAATTGATATTTTTTTCCTCCCCACACTTCGTTTTGTTTCATTTCTACTCTTCGCTCGTGCTTTGGGGGTGCTGTTGGATTCTTTTTTGAACCTTGGTGGTGAGAACACCGCAGTTTTATGGGACGGTGGTGTTGTCTCTATTTGACGCCAGAGGCACAGAGACAATCAGCCGTGTCTCCTGATGAGTTCCGATCCAGCGGACGAAAAGCTAGGAGCAGGCAATACAAATAGATCTGCCTTCGGGAGGGATTTACGATGGTTCCCCTCATGCGCCAGTGAAGAAATTTCATATTTATAATATATTTTCTTAATTTCATGTTCCCGTTTTCTTCATTTTCAACATCCCCCCCCCCCCCCCCCCCCCCACTACTTGCCTAAGTTCAAATCTTTGCCAAGTCATTACTGTGATGACGGAGGGGGTGTTGGCCTGCGCTTGTTTTTTTCCCCCCTACTATTAGATTGTTCGTCTTTGTGTTTGTCTTGATTTTATTCAAGTTTTAAATAGGCTGTGCCAGTCAAGTTGAAAAGGCTTGAATAAAAAAAGTTACTCTGTTATGTTTTTTTTTAGGGGAGCAAGATTTTACCTACTAGTTTATTGTTGATAATTGATTAAAAAAAAAAAAAAAAAGAAACAACTCTACACCAGTTATGTTGTTGTTCGTGGGGAGGGTGGGGAGAGGTGTGTGTGTGGTGTGTGGTGGGGTGGGGGGGGGGGGGGTTCGCCGATGTAATCGCAAACAATTTTCCAAAAACGTTACCTTATCTGCACTATTTCAGGCCTTGGCACTCACCCGTGACTTTCTGTCTTTGCGGCAGCTGGAACCTCCTAAACCAGTCCCAGTCTGTCTGCTTGGAACCCACCTGGCTTGCACCTTGACGGCATATAGGAGGAGAAAACGAGGAGAATCAACTTTTCAGACACGATTAAAAAAAAAAAAAAAAAAAAAAACTCTCAAAACTGTTCTAATCGTACCAGTCCATCCTATAAATATTCGATTCCTATAGGAAGGCCTTGGCGCGTTAATTTGCTGGTGTGCAGCCACAGTCCACTGCCCCCACCACAGGCCATTAGGCTGTCGTATCTTTCACCTTTTTTTCAACAGCCTACAGAACACAAATCGGCCCTTTACCGCTCCCTTCTTACGGTTTATTGCTGTGTATGGTATCAGTGCTTGGTCTTCTGGTGGTATCAGTGAGAGTGTTCAGAAACTTGCCGGTCTCCCAAACCTACCCCCCAACCATTTTTTTTTTCACCTTCCCCCTCCCACCCGTTTCCCTCTCTTTTGGGGAATGTGTTATCCCCGTCTGCCATACCGCCAGCATGCGCGCGCGCGGCGCACACTGACACACTAATTCACATATACACGCATCCACGCACGCTCGCACGCATACACACACGCACACACACACACGCACGCACACACAGGCACGCACGCACGCATGCACACACACAAGCAAAGCGTGCGTTGCACGAACACACACACACACCACACACACACAACACACACACACACACACACACACACACACACACACACACACGACGACACACACAACTGATCTGAAAACACTGAATTTTACATCATTAGATTAACTTTCAATTTACTGTCATTTAAACGTGAATAATCATCTTTTTTAAAACAAACATTATGCCGCAAAACAACAATTAAATGTAAATGCGGATTAAATTAAAAGCAACGCCTTTCAAATTCCACAACAAAAAGTTTTTAAAAAAAAACAAAAAAAAAACCAAGTTCTATATGACTTAAACTCGAGTGCGCGTGCAAGCGAGTGCGCGCGCGTGCTCACCAACACACACACCACACACACGCACGCACGCACGCACGCACGCACGCACGCACGCATGCACGCACGCACGCGCACACACGCGCGCACACGCACACACACACACCACAATCATCACACACCATCACATCGTAAAAGGCGAAAGATTTTCTCGTTTTTTGAAGAGAAACCAGAGTAAACATATCACATCGTATCTCATAGCCTACTGAAAAATGAAAACAAAAAACATGAGTTCGTTCAGTTCAACACAGAAAAGACTGGTTGACTGTTAGCTAATTGTTATGTTTGTTGGTTGGTGGGTTTGTTGGTTAGCTGCTTGCTTGCTTGGTTTGTTGGTTGGCTGACTAGCTGGTTGGTTAGCTGGTTGTTTGACTGGCTGCTTGGTTGGGTGATTGGGTGGTTTGGCTGCTTGGTTGGCTGGTTGGTTGGTTGGCTGGTGAGCATAATAGTTGGTTGATCTATCGGTTTTCGGTTGGTTGGTGGCTGGTTGGTTGGTTGGTTGGCTGGTGAGGCATAATAGTTGGTTGATCGGTTGGTTGGTTGGCTGGCTGGTTGGTTGGTTGGTTGGCTGGTGAGCATACCGGTTGGTTGGTTGGTTGGTTGGTTGGTTGGTTGGTTAGCATGCTGGTTGGTTGGTGGTTGGTTTGCTAGTCTTGTGTCGTTGTTGTTGTTGGTTTTAATAAGCCAACTTGCTTTCGTTTACGTTCGTTCCGTGACGTCGTTTCGAGTGCGTGCAGCTCAGTCTGTGAAAATCATTCGTTTTTCTACATACAAACGTGGACGTAAGTTAACTCTCTCTCTCCTCTCTCTCCTCTCTCTCTCCTCTCTTCTCTCTCCTCTCTCTCTCCTCTCTCTCATCTCTCTATATCTCTGTTTTTGTGTGGTCTCGTTAGTTGGTTTTGTGTGTTTGTGTCTCATTGTCTGTGGAGTGTTTCTTTGTGTCTCTCGTCCCTCCTCTCTCTACTTTGTTGTCTTGCTGTGTGGTGTGTGGGTGTGTTGTGTGTGGTGTGCTAGTGTGTGTAGTGTTTGGTGCGCGCGCGGCGCGCGCGCGCGTGTCTGGTGTGTGTGTATGTGTGTGTTGTGGTGTGTGTGTGTGTGTGTGTGGTGTGTGTGTGTCGTGTGTGTGATCATTTATAGCTTGAGAAGGGAGAACGAAGAAGACTCAAGGAAATATAATTCAAATGCTTTTAAGCCTAATCATAAATCAACTCGGAATTTGCACGCCTCGTTTTTCAGTGCGTAGTCTGTAGTTTATACTCCGAGCATATGTATGCGGTATCAGATATGCATATATCCAGATATTTTGCGGCCAGTTTAGATTTCGTTTCTGTTTGTTTGTCTCTTTTGATAATCATATTTAATTGTGTGTGTCAAAAGAGTGGACTGAGAGAATTGTTTATGGCGTGGGGTAATGAGTCTTTGAATGAACATGGAAAATGCTTTACGGATGATGAAAAGAGATTAGATATCAAGCCGAATGGCCTCACAATTCTATTGTAGAATATTCTGTACCTTGCATTGCACTGCATTAATATGGTGTGTTGTATTGTATTTGTATTGTATTGTAATTGTGTCGTGTTGTCTTGTGTTTGGTTTCTTTTCTATGTTAACTCCACTCACTGTTCAAAATGAACCGCTTAGCTCTCGCCTTCCCCCCCCTTACCCCACCCATACACTGCCTATCCCTTTCTCGCCTCTCATGATGCTGCCACGGGTCCGACCAGCCTAGACTATATATACAACCCCATCTCTGCACCAAAAAAAAAACACAAAAATATCTGAGTTCATAATGTCCTCTTTCTCCTCCTTCTGTGCTAAGACCAGTTTCCTTCCTTCTCTCTCTCTCTCTCTCTCTCTCTCTCTCTCTCCTCTCTCTCTCTCTCTCTCTCTCTCTCTCTCTCTCCCGTATCTCCCTCCTCTATCTCCCTATCTATAAATCTCTCTCTCTCTCTCTCTCGCTCTCTCTCTCTCTCTCGCTCTCATTCAATTTTGACTTGGTTCTTTATTCATTCACCGTTCGTGCTTATACCGGAATGAAAGGTTCGATTCTCTCTCTCTCTCTCTCTCTATCTCTTTCTCTCTCTCTCTCTCCCCCCCCCTCCGCTCTTCTCACCTCTCCCTCCCTCGCTATCATTCACATTTGACTTGGTTTTTTATTCATTAACCGTGTGCTTTCGCCGTGTGGCTTTTCTCTCTCTCTCTCCCTCTTCTCCTCTCTCTCTCTCTCTCTCTCTCTCTCTCTCTCTCACTCTTTCTCTCTCTCTTTCTCTCTCTCTATCTCCCTCGCCCTCTCATTCACTTTGACTTTTTGTTCTTTATTCATTCACCGTGTAGATGCTTTACCGGTGTGATTCTCTCTCTCTCTCTCTCTCTCTCTCTCTCTCTCTCTCTTCCTCTCTCTCTCATCTCTCCTCCGCTCCATTCAACGTGACTGCTTTACGTCTCATTCACCTCTCTTACCTTCTGTCATTCTTCC
>JADBJO010015706.1:27500-30000 GCA_016801955.1 Conus betulinus | reverse complement strand
TAACGCTACGGATTAAGAGGAAGAAGATCGTGGATTCGGTTCCTATTAAATCCATTTATGTGTGGTATATTTCGACCTCGACCGGCTCCTACCCAGAGCTGAGTTTGCCTCGGGCTCAAATGAGAAGACTGGACCCCGAAAATTGAATTTTATGTATTCCGTTGATGTGTTTCTGAGAGTTGCTCAAATTTGATGGCCAACACTGCAGGTGCCTGTATCTCTCGGGCCTGATTGACGTGGGGATGTGTTATGAAGGTAAGCGTAGAGTACAGCACTGTCATGAGTCTTAGGCCGTAATGGAACTCGATAGCGTCATTTTTATGACCCTTCCTCGTGGACCAGTATAAAAAAAAAAGTTCTTATCCAAAGTAATAACAGAGAGAGAAAGACTGTTCCAGATCCACCACGGTGCCAGAACTGAATTGATTTCTATAAATGCTTCCACCGGAATGTTGCAGGCAGAATAGAGTCGAGGGTTGACTGCCAGAACCCAGTATCTCATACGCATATATATAAGAAAGATACTGGGTTCTGGCAGTCAGCCCTCGTGTGTTTAGACTGCCTGTACCCGTGAGGTTTCGAGAGTTGTGACTTGCATGATATTAGACAGACAGAAACACTTTACGACAGATTCCAAGAAAATTCTATTCAGAGATGTTCCACCAGATGTGATTAAAAAATTTTTTTTTTCGGGGTGGGGGGTGGGTGGTGGTGGTGGTTCCTGTTAGAGATGATATTCATTCATCTCATGTAACATTTAATGGAAGATTGTTTTGCAAGGTTTTGCTTGTTAAATAAAGCTTATATTGAAAAAAATAACAACTATATAAGGAGTTGACGAGGCTGTAACCCTGATATGCCCCCCTCCCCCTCCTTCTGTCACTCCCCCTCACCCATGGTGGCTGAACTGTAGGTAATACAAATTCAAATTTGAGTTTCAGAAACTTTTATTAAGCTGTATACTCCGTTTCGATATCTTTCCCTTCCCCCTGGAGATACTCGTTATCTTTCGCCTTCCTACAGACGCCAAAAGACTGCTGGGACGCCATTGATATTCTGATACTGATCCCGTCGTCTGGAACAAAATGCCTTTTCCTGTCTGCCATGCGTAGGTTCTGTCATCACCCAATGCCGCACTTAGAATCCACGTATTTCCCTATCTGCGATACTCGGTTCTTCCTGTCTTTGAACATGCGTTCTTCACGTCACGCGCCGCGTGTGTGTGTGTGTGTGTGTGTGTGTGTGTGTGTGTGTGTGTGCGTGTGTGTGTGTGTGTGTGTGTGTGTGTGTGTGTGTGTGTGTGTGTGTGTGTGTGTGTGCGTGTGTCGTTTCCTTTTTTTTTGTAATGTGTGAAAAAGACTCTCAAAAATTCACCTGTCTACTACTTGGGCTTCTTTCCCATCACTGCTGTCGGTGTCCGTGGTCAAAAGAGTGAGAAGGAACGAGACGAGACGTTTCAAGCGCTTCGAAGACAGTTTTTCTTTCTTTTTTGAGAAATAGAGGGGTTGCAAACGGTTGGGGGAAGGGGGGGGGGGGGGGGGGAGGCGCGGGGAGAGAGCGAGAGAGAGAGAGAGAAAGAGAGAGAGAGAGCGACAGACAGACAGAGACACAGAAAAACAGACAGACAGAGACAGACAGACAGACAGAAACAGTCAAGAAATAGACGGAGGAAGGGGGAGAGAGTGTGGGTGCTTAGAGTGTCCCGAACAGAAGTGTGAACTGTGTCCAGATCCCATTGCTGACACGCGAACACAATTTCTACCGAACAGGAAACATGTTCGCCACGAGCAACAAAATAATGTGTCAAAAACAAAAACCAAAAAAAAATCCGACAACATTGTGTACTTTCTCTTTTGAGTCCCTTGCACTGAACTATAATTGTTTGCAAAATCAAAAAAAAATACAGCTCAGATATCATACGTCTGTCAATACATCTGGAAGTCAGCTGTCCTGCAAACCAAAACCAAGTTGAAGATCTACAGGTCCAACGTACGCTCAGTACCCCCTATACGCCTCGGAGTTATGGAGAACCAACAAGAAGATTGAGAGTAGGCTCAGAGACTTCGAAGAATCCTGAAACTTCAGCGGCAGCAGCGTGTCACCAACAGGGAAGTGTCAAGGCGCACCGGCATAAACAACATCGTGGCCGAGGTGAAGCTGTGGAGGTGGCTGGGGACACATCCTTCGGATGGGCAAGACCAGACTCCCTCATACCGCGCTGAGATGGGCACCACCGGGGAAGAGGAAGCGAGGCAGACCACTTGGCACCTGGAGGAGGACAGTGGAGGAGGAGATGAGAGAGGCAGGCAAGACCACCTGGAACGGACTGAGCTGGCTTGACCAGGACAGAGAGGGTTAGAGGGAGCTTGTTGGCGCCTTACGTTCCGGGACGCGGGGTGAAGAGGATTAAATAAATAAAAATAATCAATACAGAATCTAACATGAAAAAAGGCGTGCGCGCTGCACCCATTCTTCTTCACCAGACCACAGCAGACACTCA
>JADBJO010015706.1:15000-22500 GCA_016801955.1 Conus betulinus | reverse complement strand
ATGTACGGAGGAGTGGGGGAAGGGGGGAGGGTTGGATGTATGATGGGGAGGGGAATTTAGTGTGTGTGTTTGTGAAGTTGAGGGGAAACAGAGAAATGTCAAACACGGGATGCAGGGATGTGCTCTCTCTCTCTCTCTCTCTCTCTCTCTCTCCCCGATCTCTCTCTCTCTCTCCTCCTCTCGTCTCTCTCTCTCTCTCTCTCAGACTCTCTGTCAGCTCTCTCTTTGCTCTCTCGCTTCTCAGAGCTCTCTCAGAGCTCTCTCCTCTCTCTCTCTCTCTCTTTCTTTCTCTGTGTGTGTGTGTGTGTGTGTGTGTGTGTGTGTGTGTGTGTGTGTGTGTTCTACAGGAATGGTGGATCAGCATGTCGCTGAAAGTCCACAGTCTGGCACTGAAGTAGGATTCCTCTGCGGTATGTTCGAAGTTGTCAACTCGGCGATTTCTAGAAGGCCATGATTTTGACACGGCTGATGTTGTGAGTAGGATCATAAACTGCAAGGTGATCGGCCTGGGTCAGTAGTGGTGGACGTCAGCGAAGCGTTCTGAGACGCAGGCACTAAGACGTGCATGACGCTTCATCTCTGCCGAGATTTTTATCTCACAGTGGGCGGTGGATGGCACTACTAACGTCACAGCTCTGGCATGTGAATGTGCGTTCGAATGTGTGAACCGGTATCCGACATTGTGAGTGCACAGGCTTTAAGATATGATTTGGAGCAGGAAAAGGTACTTGGTGGAATTGGAGTGGTTTGATTTGTTTTAAGTCTGGGGCCGGCAAAGAGGGTCTTTCAGGTTTTTTGACGCATGTTAAGGCAATCGTGTCTTTTGTCTGGAGGGCCCGGTTTGTGGTGTCCTACCGACAAGACTGTGCAACATTGGAACTGAGGATCCTGCCGACAGGCCGTGCTTTGGGATGGAGGAGGACGCTGGCACTGGGTCTTGTCAGAAATTGGTGTTCCTAGCTCGCTTCTTGATAATCGCCACAAAAATCGCCACCGAGATAGCGCTGACCGCTGGTTAAAAGTGTAGCCGGACAGACGCTGAGGTTGCTGGTGTCGGGTCGGTCGTGACCGTTATTTCAACAGACTCTGAGGTTGGGTGTTGACTGCGGGTGATAATGATCACAAGAGACTCTGAGGTGGCGCGCTCATCGCTGGTGACAATTTGCTTTACAGACGCTACCCAGGACGGGGCAAATCGTGATGGTATTGCTTACGTGAATGAAGTGTTTTTTTTTAAGTCGGGCTCAACCCACTGAGGTTATCCCTGCACTCACGCTTTAAAACCCAACATTCCACTGTCTCTGGGAATAGGATGTCACTCATTCGCTTTTTTTTTTTTTCTGACGCAACTGAAAACAGAAAATTCGATTTTACTCTACTTATAATCCGCACATAAAAAAAAACTCAAATGCATAAGAACACAAATGTGTAGTCAAAGCACAAAAGGTCACTACTTTGCATTCCTCGGTTAAATGTTGTAATGGGCTTCTTACCTGGCCAGTTTTTCGCGCGCGCGCACGCGCGCGCGCACACACACACACACACACACACACACACACACACACACACACCCACACACACACACACACACACACACCGCTTACACACACGCACACACACACACACACAACACACACACACACACACCACACACCACACACCACACACGCGTGCGCGCGCGCGCGCGCGCGCACACACACACACACACACACACACACACACACACACACACACACATACACGCTTACACACACGCACACACACACACACACACACACACACACACACACACACACACACACACACACACACTTGCACCAAACACCACAGTCCTCAAACAGGTCTCTCCAGAACGTCTCAGCAACAGGTGATGGTGACACCTTGGGCAGACTAGTACCTGGTTCTGGACCGAGTCCCTGTGACCAGTCGTCTCTGGGAACTCTTCTCTAAAGTAGAAGTCTTGTCCCTTTTTTTTTTTCCTTCCACTTCTGGGTTCTTGGACTTAATCCCTCTTTCTCAGTTCTCACGCTGACATCTTTCCCTGTGTTAAACATCTTGATTTCAGTTCAGCCGCTCAGACCACGTTCTCTTGAACCTTGATCTACCCGGCTCAATCTGCTCTCTGTCTTCGTGTTCTGTTGTTAGATTCTCTTTTCTCGTCATTCCCAACGGCCTGTGTACATGGTGATTTTAAACAGGGAATCTCCCTTGGGCTATGTTCGTATCCACGGTGGACCTTTTTACAGCCATGTTCACACCCACAAAGAATCTCTCCAGCAGCGCTCTTCCACACACCAGCTTTTTCACACACATTTTCTCTGCGTGACAGATTATCAGACAACCACTTCTCGCCAAACGGATATCGAAAACTCCCAGCAAACTTCTGAAGTCACTGTCACACAGTTATTATCCTCCTCTTGCAAGCTGCAGCCGCGTCGCCCCCCCCAGCACTCGATCTAGCCCGACAGCTGAACAAAAGAAAGTAGTCCTACACTTGACGTGAATGGCCACGGGCTCGGGGTCTGTTCACCTTTGCTGAACAACCTTCCGCTGAATGTCCTCGGGACCATCTTTCGAGTCTCCGAGGTCTGAAGGGATAATTTTTTCCCCTCTTGACCGTCAGAGGTCCGAATTCAGGACCCTCCCTGCCTTCGATGATTTAGTGCCATCTGCCGACGATTACCCGACAGCTTCGACCTGCTTTGAAGCAGCCTGAAGGTCCATGCCAGTAACCTTAGGACCGTATCGCTGATTGACCAATTATCCTCCTCTTCTCTGTCAGCTTCTAAACTCGTTGTCGTCTGAAGAGCGGTTAAAACTTTCCATGAGAGGATCCGCGCCCTTGACAGACAGTTGGGTGAAGTTGATCAATGTGGACGATTGTCACAACAGATTTGAGGGTGGTGTCAATCGCTGGTGACAATTATCACAACAGACTTTGAGCTGTGCTGACTGCTGTGACAGTTGACCGTTATCACGACAGAATCTGACAACAGACTCTGAGGTGGTGGTGACCATTGGTGACAGTTATCACAACAGACTCTGAGGTGGTGGTGACCCATGGTGACAGTTACCACAACAGACTCTGAGGTGGTGGTGACCCGTGGTGACAGTTATCACAACGGACTCGGGTGGTGGTGACCATTGGTGACAATTATTACAACAGACTCTGAGGTGGTGGTGACCCATGGTGACAGTTATCACAACAGACTCTGAGGTGATGGTGACCATTGGTAACAATTATTACAACGGACTCTGAGGAGGTTGTGACCAATGGTGATAGTTATCACAACAGACTCTGAGGTGGTGGTGACCATTGGTGACAATTATTACAACGGACTCTGAGGAGGTTTTGACCATTGGTGACAGTTATCACAACAGACTCTGAGGTGGTGGTGACCCCCATGGTGACAATTATCACAACGGACTCTGAGGTGGTGGTGACCCATGGTGACAGTTATCACAACGGACTCTGAGGTGGTGGTGACCAAGGGTGACAGTTATCACAACGGACTCTGAGGTGTTGGTGACCCATGGTGACAGTTATCACAACGGACTCTTAGGTGTTGGTGACCAAGGGTGACAGTTATCACAACGGACTCTCAGGTGCTGTTGAGTTCTGTTTATAACTATCGCAACAGATTCTGCGTGGAGATGTGGCGTGAATGTGTGGGCGCACTGTTCCACTGTTGTTAGTGACATTTATTATTAGACACGTGATTAGATGGAACGTTTTAAGGCAATTCAAAAGCACACAAAAAAGTACATTATACATTCCTCCTACTCACCTTACCTACCATCCACCATCCTGTCTGTTTGTCTGCCTGTCTGTCTGTCTGTCTGTCTGCCTGTCTGTCTGTCTGTCTGTCTGTCTGTCTGTCTGTCTGTCTCCTCTCTCTCTCTCTCTCTCACTCTCTCTCGAAAACCTCCTTCTCTCTCTCTCTCAGTAAAAGAGTAAGAATACGATTTTCAATTGACTGAGAGGAAAAGGTCTCATGTAATGTCTTATTTAGTAAAAACATATCTGTTACTAAATATAGACGCGCGCGTCCTCTGTGTGTGTGCGTGCGTGTTGCGTGTATGAAAGATATAGAAGGTGGGGCGGCGGCTGTAAAAGGCCACACCTAAAAGCAAGCGCGAAGGGTCCACACATTTCAGATGGTGACTTTTCTTAATTTCCACGATGAAGGTAAGACCTAGTATTACAAAGATCATGTCACCGATAAAACACGCGACACGGTAGTACTTTTGTCTTTCTTTCTTAATATATCTCGTTGTCAACTTACGCCCGACCACGCCCGGAGAGATACAGATACCCCGCCCGAGAGATACAGATACCACGCCCGAGAGATACAGATACCTGCAGTGTCCTTCAAGAAAAGCAGGAGCACTTTCAAAATGGATGAATTTGGACGTGTGCCCTCGCATCTGATCCCGTCTCTTGAAAGGCGAGTCGCCGGGGCACACGAACCCCCACACTGGTAATAATAGAGGCCTCGGGTGGGATTCGAACCCACGAACCTCCCGGTCGCCCAAGCCTGACCCTTAACCACTCCGCCACGGTGGCTGCCGAGGGGGCAGTGCGGTGCAGCTCGCCCACGCTGATCGATGGAGCCGAGGCGGCAAGCGCCTGGCCGCTGGCATTAAAACGTCTGGCAACAGCACTAACCAGCTGACCAACCGGCAGTTGGCGAGTCCAAGGACTTCCATCAGATGTGATATAAAAGGCTGGCCACCGCGCCCGTTGGCAGAATGAATAAAACTTGCTCATGAGACCGAAATGGGAAAAGTCAGCAGCCAAAACACAACCCTCCTCCACCTCGAAGGCCCACCCCCACCCCTGTCATTCTGTACTTATTTTCTGTCCATCTACCCCCTAGATTACAAAAAAAAAAACCCCAAAAACTTTAAACCCTACCCCCCCCCTTGAAAGGTGAACGCATGCAAGTTTGAAATGGGTAGGTGGTTCGTTTTTCCGGACAATAAAAAATCAGACGTCGTTTGAAAAGCACATGCCTCTGTTTCATGAGGTTCTATTTTCGTCTGTGTCTGTTGGTTTGTTTGTCTGTCTGTCAGCGAGAGTACCGCAAACATTCTGTTAGCAAGAATACAGAAAATTCTGTCTGCAAGAATACATAAACATTCTGTCAGCAAGAAGACACACACAAACAATCTGTCAGCAAGAATACACCAAACAGTCTGTCAGCAAGAGTACACAAACATTCTGTCAGCAAGAATACACAGTCTGTCAGCAAGAATACACAAACAATCTGTCAGCAAGAATACACAAACATTCTGCCAGCAAGAATACACGAACATTCTGTCAGCATGAATACACAAACAATCTCAGCAAGAATACACAAACATTCTGTCAGCAAGAATACACAGACATTCAGTCAAAAAGAATACACAATCCGTCTGCAAAGAATACACAATCTGTCAGCAAGAATACACAAACATTCTGTCAGCAAGCATACACAATCTGTCAGCAAGAATACACAAACAATCTGTCAGCAAGAATACACAATCTGTCAGCAAGAACACACAATTTGTCAGCAAGAATACGCAAACATTGTGGAAGCAATTGGAACGAAACTTGGTGAAAAAGATTGTCATGTTGCCGAAGCACGAACCTATGAAAATTTGAAGAACAATTCTCAAAGCTGCGCCTTAAAAAGGGCAAACAAATCACAGACAAAACACGACGCGTTTGGACCTCTTAGGTCTTCTTCAGGCGAGAGATAAACCACATATAGGGGGCTATGAAAACGAAGGACGAGCAACCATTGATCTTTTCATATTCGGCGCAAGATGGGCATTGAATTATTCTTAAAATTGTTTGTTTGTTTTAACTTCTGCCTGTAGTCACCACACTTTAAAACTGTGAACGTTTGGTGCGTATCCGGACCAAAGAACGGATCCAGAATCTGTTTGATCTTGACCGGTCTTGCGATACCATGTTTTATTCTCTGCTTTTACAAAGGGTGCGCGCGCTCACACACAGACAAACATAGCATATGCGTCCTTAATGGCTCGCCGAGCATAATCTCAGACATGTCCTCTTTGTGACTGATGACTCTTTACTTGTTGATTTTTTTTTTTTCTTTTTTAAAGATAGTTTATTTCTTAACAGCGCTTCTTCTCATTTCGTTTTTTTTTTAATCCTTCGTTGGCTATTTTAGGGGAAGGGGGGGGGGGGGGGGGGGGGGGGGGGGGGGGGCTTGCATTTTTTGTCTTTGTGCGCTTGGAAGTTAAATACCACGGGAATAATAAGAGTGGCTTATCTCTGTTTGATACCAGTGGTTGACCTACACAATCAGCGGGGTCACGCTGGTGAGTCCCAATCAGGGGACTTAAATCGACTCAGGACTGGCATTACAATGGGTTCTATTTTCAAAACAATTCCGATGGTCTGCATGTCTTGCTAGTGAAGATAAATACATTGTATTTTAACGCCCCTTTTCAAAATTTCATTCTCCCTGTCCCCCTCCCCTCCCTGTCCCCCCCCCCCCCCCCCCCCCCTCTCCCCACTCCCTTTCCCTGTTTTCTATAAAGGTTTACCTGGTCATTGTTTTTCTGACGGAAGAGCTGATAACCTGCACATTCCGCCCACGACTCTTTTTCTTTTCCAACAAAATTAGCACAATGTACAGAGACCTGCAATTTGAAAAAGCCTGTTCCGTCTTCGTTGGAGTGTAAGAAACATGTTGACGACATAAATCATTTTGTGAGAAAGACATCTAATCACTGTAAGAACCAGAAAAAAAAATATCAGACTGCCTTATGAATTCTCAGAGGAAAGAATTCCTGTTTTGTTTTGTTTTTTATTTATGCAGCTTAAGAAAAAAGAAATTACGTGAAAAAGAAACCGATGAAGTCAGCAGGTATGAACTGTTTGAAGATATTCCACATACCGTTCCCTGCCCGACGTTTTCAACGTTGAAGTGTTATATGGTCACAGAGACTTTTTCGCTCGTTGAAACGATGGGTACAAGGAAAACGAATAAGGTCAAATGGATGTCAGAGCTTGAAAACATGAAACTGACATGACCCATGATTTCGTAACAAGACACGATCAACAATACATCATTAGTTTACTTCATTTCTGTATCATATCCTGTTTTTTTAAAAAAAACGAACAATACAGCTGGTCGCCAAAATATGTGTGTTTGGGGGGGGGGGGGGGGGGGGGGGGGGTGTGTGTGGTGTTTTTTTTAAACAATCGTAATTATGTTTGTACTGCAGTCTATAGCTAGTTGCTGTTTGGTTGTGGAAAGAGCAGTGTTAGCTCTCAGCATAATGGTTGTAGAAAGAGCAGTGTCAACTCTCAGCATAATGGTCGTGGAAAGAGCAGTGTCAACTCTCAGCATAATGGTTGTGGAAAGAGCAGTGTCAACTCTCGGCATACAACTGTCTGTGCAAGACGTTTTTTTTTTTTTCGGAAGGGGGAGAGAGGGAGAGCTATTAATCCTCATGTCATTCTTCTGTTCTTTTCACTTA
>JADBJO010015706.1:0-5000 GCA_016801955.1 Conus betulinus | reverse complement strand
TCTGCTCTTCTTGTCTGCTGTCCTGTGAACCCGGGCCTGCTGTTGTGCTCCACACCTCCCAGTATGTAGCAGCTCAAACTGTTAGTCTGACGAGGACGACTCCGACACCGGTTACACCCCCCCTGACACCCCCCCCAGGACTCCAAAACCCGCTGGATACGCACCCCGTGCCCAACCACCACCCACGGCACCCCCCCCCCCCCCCCCGAGGGCCAAGACCACCCCCCCCCCGGTGGCAGTCTCTTTGAGGGACACTGACGGAGCGCACCAACACCCCGCCGATCCAAAGCGTCGGGGGCCCGCCCCCCCACACCAGACGATACACTTCCAAGCCGTACTGGGTGACGGACGGGGTTAGACTGTCTCGCCGGGGGTACACGTCGTCCTGGAGATGTGGGGAGATCGGCCGGTGGAGAGCTTACAGAATACGAGTGCCGTAGTAGCATGGCGGCGTAACATGCCACAAGCGAGCCCACAGGACCAGGCCATGGTGGTCCACTCCGTGTGGGGGGTTTGGGCCATGAAAACTTGCACTCTCGCCCGGCGCATTCTGCGTGGATACGACAGAGAATAGAGGGAATCGTGCAGTGCTCGCAGCGACTTTCGGTACCTCTCCCTCTTATGAGGCGTGCTCACGCGGCACAAGGACCATCCGACACCCCGAGCACGATGGAAGGCCGCCTGGTGGCACCTGAAGACAGGGCCTCCATTTGGCTGGGGGGGAAAGAGGCATCAAAATACACCCGAAACCCATCGTCTCTGCTAACCAACACCCGAATTTCTAATGAAAGGTCTAAAAAGAAACCTGAGCTCAGAGAGTGACATACGACGGCCCCAACACGGCACTCAAAAAACCCACCCCACCACTGCCATCGACAACAGTTGCCACAGAATAGGCAGAACTATGTTTCTGCGTGTAATACCGGCTATTAAGGGACTGCGACCAGTCGGGACGTTAATCTCACAGATGATTTTTTTCAAATGTTTTCGTCAAGTTTGAACCACACGCAAAACAGTGCATCCTGCGTTGGCAAGTGGGACCCACACATGCAGACAGGGCGCCCGACCCTTGCTGAAACGCGGGCGACGATCTTACGGGTTGACCTTTGGGGGCGGCCCACCCTCACTGAAACCAATTAGCATTCGCCCGGATAGAACTGCACGTCGAACTGCGCCGAGGAGAACGGAAGGAGGTGATAGTAGAGAAAGTGGAACGAGATCTAATTCACTTTCACCTCTACATTTTGTGTTGTGTGTGTGGGGGTGTGTGTGTGGGTGTCGTGTGTGTGATGTGCGGTCGTTTAGCGACGACGACAATGGTATCGAGTGCCGCTGATGATAATGACGACGACGACGACAATGATGCTGATGATGCTGTGTGATGATGACTGATGACGACGGACGACCGACACACAACGAACGAAGGGACGGCGATGATGATAAAGGTGCAGAAGATGACGACAATGCTGATAAATGAATTCAGACAAGTACGAGGGTTCTGAAGAAGTACCGAAAAAGGGGGGCGTGAACCACAGGACAAAGCATAGTACACAACGATAGAATGCCAATACCGTAAATAAAAACACACTGCAGTTTTAGACATACCTTGTTTTACATCACAAATACAGTTCAGAGCGCGTGACACGACAATACACGTGTTCTACAATACAGTTGAGTACAGTGGCACTAGACACGCACACAGCACAGCAAATGATAACACCAATGCACCGCTCATCAGAAGGCAACGCAGTGAGTATAACACAATGGTACATCACAAGACTACAGTTCACAAGCAAACGCAATACAGTGTCCTACAATGCGGTAGTGTGAAATGCTCAAAATGCTTACAGCACAGCAATACAATACAAACACAATGCATCATCAATGTCTACAACATATTAGAATGTAATGCAGGTAAATAAAACGCAAAGTATGAAAAAAAAAACATACGTTTTTACTATACAATACTATTCATAGCGTGATAATACCGTCGTGTACCTCATAGCAATACTGTCTCATAGTGCACTCAAAGGCTTTTCAGCGCAGCCGCAGCAATACACTGGGAAGAAAAGCAAAGCAATCATTAATAATACAACGCCATACAATCCCTCACCCCATGCCATGAAGCAGAAGTATGATATTGGAGAAGGATGAGCACTTTCGCATACGGACAGCATCGCGAATAACGGTGGGTTTTTTTTTTTTCCCGTTATCAGCCACGAAAACAACGCGCAGCCCGACACGCCAACCAGGACGGGCTGATGATTCCATGGAAACTCGGCTGGCAGAAATCAGAGGCTTTGTGACGCCATAGGTATATATCTCCCGTTGCCTGTGACACCTTCGCCCCCACCCCCCCTCATCCACGCCACCTCCAACTCCCCTGGCCCCCCCTCCCCCCTCTCTCCACCATCAATCATCTCCACCTCCGTTCTGAACCGCTGATGTCTCTTCTAAAAAAAAAAGTCGAGCTGCATCTTTTCGTCGCAGAACACGAATCAACAGTGAACGAAAACAGACGAATGATCCCTGTGATTAGAATACACAGCAGATACGAAAGTTGTAGCAGCAACAGCAGTAGCAGTCGTATAATACTAGTAGAAATGTAGAGCAAGATTTACGGTCCTTTATGTCGAGTGTCGCGATATTTACGGTTCTATATTATGTTGTAAAACAGGTAACAAGTAATTGGGCCTGAAATGTAAGGGACACCTGCTGACTCAAAAACAAGGATTTATGTTGGGGGGGGGGGGGGGGGGAAGCGCAAGGGGAAACAGAAGGTTCCAGTGGAGGATGAATTGGTGGTAAAAGAGGGTAAGGGGGAGGGAGGGGGGGGGGGGGGGGGGCGCGATAATGCGGATCATAAAGAGGATCATATAAGTGTGTATGTAACCAGTACCACACATCTGCACGATTCCATCACACCCATCATCTCTCATCATCCACTCACCACAGATCGCAGGAGATTGCCCGAGACGATCGCTCCTGGATAGTCTTAGTCCTGTCCCCTAAGTCGATGAGCAACATGGCAGAGGGTTACGTCCAGATCCAGTCCTTCACGTTGTTTATTCAAGACATTTTTTTTGTTCTGTCTGATCCAAGTGACAGCCTGTCTGTACTCTGAATCCCTGTATGGATGGTTCTGGAGAGAGCCATGGTCTCCATGGGTGTACATATGCTTGAACTAGGCAGTTTACAGTTTTGGGGTAATGGTAATGAACATACTTTCTGCTTCGAACGCCAACAGAGAAGAGTATTAATTTTATGCATGTGTGTGTGTGTGGTGTGCGCGTGTGTGCCTGGGTGTGTGTTGTGTTCGTGGTCTGCCTGTGTGGTGTGTGCGTGCGGTGTGTGTTATGTGTCATGTGTGGGTGTGTGTGTGTTGTCGCCTTTTCCTTTTTTTTTTGGTAATGTGTGAAAAAAGACTCTCAAAAAATTCACTGTCTGTTTGGTATCATGATGAATGAGGTAAGTATTACCTTGCGCCTCTTATGCGTTGCTTCCTTGTATTTGGGTGCCTGTGCTTGTTCCCATCCACTGCTGTCCTTTCGTCACGTTTGCTCCCTCAAAAAAGAGTGATGAAGAACGAGACGTTTCAAGTCCTCGACAGCGTTTCTTTCTTTTGAGAAAATGGAGGGCGGGGGGGGGGGGGGGGGAGGGGGAGACGAGTATTCTTCCACAAGATGGTGGTATTCTAACGAACAGGGTTCTCTACAGCAACAGCAAAACAAAAAAAAAAGCGCTGAGCCGACAGGGGACCAATCTGTTGAAATCAAGCACGATCTAAGTGGACATTGTAAACATGACCCAACACCTGTCCTGGCTGAAACACAAATGCGATAACTCCGTCAACACGGCCACCGAGCAGGCCGCTGTCATCGAAGCACCCCCCCCCTCACACCACCACACCCCACCCCCCACCCCAAACTCCCTCGCCCCTTTCATACCCACTTCACGCCGCTCTCTCGCTCTCTGGGGTGGGGTGCATTTGAAAGGGATCTTGCAACAGAATGTCTCTATTGTTGCATTCGGGATTGATTCATAGGGCCTTGCCCGTGCGCGACGTTTGGTTTTGTACGGTCCCAGAAAAGGCTCGCAAAGGGGCTTGGTGTGTGTTGGGCCCAGAGACAGCAGGGCACGGTGAAAATGCCACAGTGTGTGATATGGGGTCGCCCCACCGTCGTGAGTGTGAAATAGGGCACTCACGTGGTCGGGGGGTTTGTTGGGCGTGAGTGGGGGGGTTTTGAAATAGCGAAAAAAAAGAAGAAAGCACAAGACTAAGGGAACGAAAAAAAAAGAAGGAAGGGGGTTGGAAGGGTGTGTGGGGGTTCCTCGCTGTGGGTGTTTCTTAACCCGTCGTTCCGGGGCGCGTGTGTGGGTGTGCGGCATATGTGAAGGAAATAGACGTGCAGCTGCTCACACTGATCGAATAGCGAAGTGGGGCGTGTGCGGAGCGGGGGGGTGCGCAGAGTGACGCGGATAGGTCGAGATAAGTCCTCATATGCGAAGCAATATAAACTCGTTGCCACCAAGAACATAATCGGTTGCACTCTCGCTCTCTCGGGATCTCGACACAGTTACCAAGCATCGTGCGAACCCTCCGGGGATCGGTGCTCAAAAAGTGCATACATGTCTGTAACATAGCATGCGGGGGTTCGTGGGTTGTTAATCCTTCAGCCTAATAACAGGGGTTGCGGGGGGGTAGAGCACCATACTGAGAAATTTGTTCAAGGAGTTCCGTGAGTTATCGCCGTAACCGCATAGGTTTATCATAATGCGATCAAACTAGATTGCTAATATAGTTACACCGGCCCGACCGCCGAGGATGGGGGGGGGGACCCCGTGGATACGCCAAAAAAAACACAAAGCCACAAGCATCAGAAATCATCTCAACTCAAGACAGGGACAGAGCCGTGACAACAGCAGGATGGCAATAACACCACAATACAAACAAAAAAAAAAACCGGGATCGCCAAGAAAAAAAGAGAGGACAGGGACAG
>JADBJO010015705.1:32500-42899 GCA_016801955.1 Conus betulinus | reverse complement strand
TCTACAAAAAGTTCAGAAGATCGCTCTTGGATGCCCGCGTCCGGAGAGGAGCAGATGTCGCTTCAGATTACCATCTGCTCACAGGGCGCTTTAAACTGAAACTGAAGAAAAAACTGGACGGGGGAAATCACCCGTCGTCAGAGATTCAACACAGTCCTTCTAAAAGACCCAACAAAGAAAGAGGAATTCTAAACTGAAACTTTCAAACCGCTATCAGATCCTGCAAGAGCTGCTTGAGGAAGAAGTGACAATTGATGAGAGATGGGGAGCAATGAAAGAGGCCTGGGTTACAACCTGTAAAGTTGTACTAGGCCATAAAAAAAAAAATCAAAAGGAGTGGATCTCGGCAGAATCTTTAAAGAAAATAGAAGAGAGAAAGCAGAAGAAGGCGGCAGTCAACAACAGCCGGACAAGAACAGGGAAAACCAGAGCTCAGCAACAGTATACAGGAGTTAACGAAGAAGTAAAGAAAAGTGTGAAGGCAGACAAGAGGAAGTACATTGAGAATCTGGCAGTGGAGGCAGAAGAGGCAGCGAGACTTGGCAACATGAAGAACTTGTATGACACCACGAAGAAGTTGTCAGGGAAGTTCAGCAAGTCAGAGAGGCCCGTGAAAGACAAGAAGGGAAAGGCAATACAAGGTGAGGATGGACAGAAACAGAGATGGAAAGAGCACTTTGAAGAACTACTAAACAGGCCAGTGCCAGAATATCCACCCTAACATCCAGCCAGCTGAGAATGATCTTCCCATCCGCTGCGGCGCACCTACCAGAGAAGAGATCAGAGAGGCGATAAAGAAGCTAAGGAACGGAAAGGCTGCAGGCCCAGACAATATACCTGCAGAGGTTTTGAAGATGGATACAGAAAACCACAGTAGAGATATTACACCCTCTTTTTTGCAAGGATTGGGAGGAAGAACAGGTCCCAACAGAATGGAAAGAAGGTTACCTGATCAAACTGCCGAAGAAAGGTGACCTCAGCTCATGCACCAACTACAGAGGCATCACATTGCTGTCAGTCCCAGGAAAGGTATTCAACAGAATCCTATTGGAAAGGATGAAGGACCAGGTAGACGCACATCTCAGAGATCAGCAAGCGGGCTTCCGCAAGGACAGATCCTGCACCGACCAGATTGCCACACTCCGCATCATCCTGGAGCAGTCGTCGGAGTGGAACTCACCACTGTATATCACTTTCATCGATTACGAGAAGGCTTTCGACAGTGTCGACAGAGCATCTATTTGGAAGCTGCTGCGACATTATAGCAATTCTTATGAGGGGATGACCTACAGAGTTGTACATGGAGGTCAACTTACAGATGCTTTTGAAGTGAAAACAGGGGTGAGACACAAGGGTGCCTTCTCTCACCATTCCTGTTCCTTCTCGCTATAGACTGGGTTTATGAGACGTCAACTGCAGGCAAGCGCAATGGCATCCAGTGGACTCTTTGGAAGCAGCTGGACGACCTAGACTTTGCCGATGATTTGGCCCTTCTTTCACACACCCAGCCACAGATGCAAAACAAGACCACAACAGTGGCAGAAACGTTCATCCAGCATTGGACTGAACATCCACAAAGGAAAGAGCAAAGTCATGAAAGCCAATGCCACAAACCAAGACCCCATCATGCTAGAAGGCAACGCGCTGGAGGAGGTGGACAACTTCACTTACCTTGGCAGCGTCGTCGTCGACATACAAGGTGGTACAGATGCTGATGTCAGAGCCAGAATCGGGAAAGCGAGAGCAGCCTTTCTCTCCAGCTGAAGAATATCTGGAAATCAAATGTCATCTCCAAGAAAACCAAGATAAGGATATTCAATAGCAACGTCAAATCAGTACTTCTTTATGGAGCTGAGACGACGTGGCGAACCACAGTTACCATCACCAACAAGATCCAGACTTTCATCAATTCCTGTCTGAGGCGCATACTGAGGATCCACTGGCCAGACAGGATCAGCAACGAGGACCTGTGGCAACAGACAAATCAGAAGCCAGCCGATGCAGATATTCTCCAAAGGAGATGGAGGTGGATAGGCCACACCCTAAGAAAGCCTGCCGACAACACCACCAGGCAGGCATTGTCCTGGAACCCGCAGGGAAAAGAAAGAGAGGCCCGCCCAAGGAACTCCTGGCGCCGAGACCTGCATGCAGATATGACAGCGTTGGGGAAAACCTGGAACCAGCTGGAGAGAATTGCCCTGCTGTCAAAAATTATCCTGCAGCTTAAAAAAAAAGCTCTGTGGGAGATTCAGTCTTCGTACACACTTTCGCACCTGGACTTTGCAGGGGAACACCTTTTAAAAAGAAATGCTAGTGATTCCAAAAGACGATATGGACAAACAGATTACACGACGAGTGTCTTGTCTTCCTGTAATCAGTTGTCCGCATTGCCTTGCAGAACAACTAACATTTCTTTTCAAAAAAGTGTTTCAGTTCCCGCCTTTAGTCACCTTACTTTGAAAGTAGTAGGGGGGGGGGGGGGGGGGGGGAGTAACAATGAAACTATCTCATTCAACACTCATTCTCTCTCCCACTCGTGCCACAGCACTGGTCCCACAACAAACTGCTGAAGAAACCAAGGTGATTGTTCAATGGAAACTTGTCATTCTCTTCCCTATGCGGTCGACTGCAGTGGTCCATTATACAGGTCGGAGCAAAGAGTGTGACTGTTTCATGCGAACTTTCCTGGTCTCTTCTGCCTAAATGTATACGTGCATCACAACTTGTCCACAGCTAACAGTATTTACCGTTTCATGCCAGCTACGACTTCATCCTTGACCACCACCACCCTCTCTCTCTCTCTCTCTCTCTCTCTCTCTCTCTCTCTCTCTCTCTCTCTCTCCTCTCTCTCTCTCTGAATGATGTGCATGTGGTTTTGGATGGCGACCTAAACAGCAGAACTGCTAATATTTCTCCACATGTTTTCTACGAGCATAATAATTGTAGTGCTGATTTTAGGGACTGTTCGAATGTTTGGAAAGAAAATCCCCAGATAAAAATGCTGAATAACTCTGGAAAATGTTTGCAGAATATGTGCACTTTACGTGGACTGTGTATACTCAATGGAATTTGTTACGGTGATCTTGATGGGCACTGCAACTACATTTCTGAATCAGGATGTAGTGTCAATGACTATTTTTTTTTTTTCGAGAATTGTTTTCGTTGTCTTGGCTTCTTGTAGTTCATTTGTATCTGACAGATTGGAATCTGACATTTTGCCTGTCGAATTTCATTTTGGAGTGCAAAATTGTAATCCTGTGTCTGCAAATATTGGATGGAATGTGATGTTATTAAAACTTTGTGCGGAACCCTTTCTTTCGTCAAACATATGTTTACGCAATGCATTTGGATAACTACTGTCATCTCTTGAAGATGCTATTCATATGATCGATCGTGACTCTAATGAGGCCCAGAAAAATTTTAATACGCTGATGGTATAAAAAAATAATCATATTCTCTGAACATTAACAATGAACACAGTGATTGCTATGACACAGAATGTAACCCGAGTAAATCAAAAGCGAAAAGATAGTTAAAAAGATGAAGAGTAAATCTTGACTGCAGGATTTCATATAAAGGAATAAAGGGTCAAACTGACACTCTCCCCCCCCTCCCCCCCCCCCCCCCCCCCCCCCCCCCCCCCTCCCGTTTTTTTTTTTTTGTTGGTGTTTTTGTTTTGTTTTTTAAGCAACTGTTCAAACATCCCTTTTTCCTGTAACTAATGCTCACCTTTTGCCTTCTTTGCCTTTTCCTCCTGATTACTTCTCACTGTTCTTAGTTTTACTTCTGTCTCGGTTTTGCTCTCTTGTCTTCTCCATTCCCTACTTTTTTTCCCCATGAAGAAAAGCCTAGGGCCCGAAACGTCGGGAAATCCTACCTCACCTTTGAGGACCACCTACCACATTCAGGTCAGTTGGACCTTTTTTCCTCCTAGTTAAAAAGATGTCGACAGATCTTGGGTAATACTGATCGTGTCGCTTGCCGCACAGCTAGGACAGCGTATAAGAAGTTCCTGGAATTTAAAGAACAACAACATAATGACAAATCATTGGAATTGTTAGTCGTGTCAGTAAATGATCAATAGTTATTTTGGGGAAATATGCATAAAATTTCTCGAAAAAGAAAACAACCACGTAACAATTTAAAATCGATGATTGATACAATCATTTTAAAGAATTGCTCGAAACAAGTTTACAAACTGAAGATACTTGTATAAGTAGCGACTGCCAAGATAATTTCAGTTCTGAATAGAACGATGAATGTTTCTATGAACCGCCCGATATCTAAAGACGGAGTGTTGCTGGCGATAAGGAAGCTAAAGATTTGTAAATCTGCCGGTCCCAGATGGAATTATTGGTGAAATGTTAGAATATGCGGGTGATCAAATCATTGACTTTTAATATTTTGTTTGATAAGTGGATATTCCAAAATAACTGGACAGAAAGTATTGTGCTACCTTTACGTTTTAAAAAAAAGGCAATACAGGCGATCTGAATAACTGCAGAGCAAATATCGCTATACGATACAAGCGGTGAAGTATATAGTTCGATCGTAAACTAAAGGATACAAAAATGGATTGAACTGCAAGACATTACTGGGGAAATATCAAGGGAGATTTAAAAGAGGCTACTATACCATCGACAGTGTTACACATTCTTAGCTCTGATACAGTTTTGCTTCAACTGCAAACTTTACAGTGGGCAGTGGACATCAAATAGCCATGCAAAACCAAATGTCAGTGATCACATAGGTGTTGGTGTTGTAAAACAACACATTGAACATTATTTCCTAGCTATCCAGTGTTTCAGGACTTTATTTCTCTCTTTCTGCGTTCGCAGACCGATACTCCTGCAGACACGGCCTGTATAGACAGGCAGTGGAGTTTTGTGCGTATGACCGTTTCGTATCCCGCCATTAAGGCAGCCATACTCCATCTTCGGGGAAGGTGGCATGCTATGTGTAACGTGTCATCCATACCAACGGCCAAACTGGCCTTCTCTTCCGAAAGTCGGTGATGGGATTTGACGTGTGTGCAAGATGGTGTGCGTGCGTTCGCACACGGAACCTCGGTTTATAGTCTCATTCGAAGGACTGTATGGGGAATGCAGTCAGAACCAATGTTAACTTCCGAGGGCAAAATCCCCCAGCACCGAAATTCGAACCCGTGACCCCAGGATCACGAGTCCGGCGCTCTACCAACTGAGCTATTCCGGCCCCCATTTCAGGACTTGTGTGGACTGCCCTGCCCTGCCCGAGACTGGACCCTGGGCTCCACCATCACCTTGAGGTGTGTGTGTGTGTGTGTGTGTGTGTGTGTGTGTGTGTACGTGTGTGTGTGTGTGTGTGTGTGCGCGCGCGTGCGTGCGTGCGTGCGTGCGTGCGTGCGCGCGCGTCTGTGTGTGTGTGTGTGTGTGTGTGTGTGTGTGTGTGTGTGTGTGTGTGTATCTGTCTGTCTGTCTCTCTATCTGTGTGTGTGTGTGTGTGTGTGTGTGTGTGTGTGTGTGTGTGTGTGTGTTTCGTTTTCGTCTTCAAACATTGTCGTTCACGTTGGGGACACCCTCCGATGCCGCAGTACACTGGAGGCTGTTGATGTGGTTCAAGGTTATAGTTACGGTCACAGTGTTCCTGTTGTCTGGACACAGAGGTCATCGTCACACATGCCCTGAACCAGCTGACGCAAGTAGCGAAGCTGGAGTGTCCTCTCCAGGTCGCAGGTGCAAGTGAGTGACTGTGGATGGACGGACGGATATAAGCCTGGGCGTTGTAATATGGAGGACAGGCTGTTGCCCATATAGCTTGCCCCCCTCCCCCCCCTCTCTCTCTCTCTCTCTCTCTCTCCTCTCTCTCTCTCTCTCTCTCTCTCTCTCTCTCTCTCTCTCTCTCTCTCTCTCTCTCTCTCCACTTCGCTGACGGATCCAAAAGAAAACAGCAGAGTTGTTACATTTTCGTGCCAACGCGGTCGCAGGAGCTGCCGGGAGGTGACAAAATTTGCCATGCAACCACCTTAGGGGTTCCACTCCGGAAGTTTTTTTTTTTTTTTAATTTCAACAGGGTTTACTCCCTTAGCTAGATGGCCGTGAACAGCTCTCCAGAGCCGGTGCCCTTTGATGGATTTTTTTTTTTTTTTTTCCATCAGGGTGTCTAGCCACCCTCTCACACATCCTCCTGAGAGCTGGTGGGGGTTCCGGTTTAATTGCCGACGATCCGAGCCTATGACGGGTAGTACTGGAATGCCGATTACCAGTAGCAGATCTATCTGTCGGACCTGACCTAATCATTATTACTGTTATTATTATTAGTACTATCATATCATCATCATCAGCAGCAGCAGCAGCAGCATTATCATCATCTTCATCATCATCAATTTGTTCATTTGTTTATTCCTTAATAGATGTATGTATGCATATGTGTATGTACATATGTATGTATGCATGGAGACTCAAGAGTCAAGACTCATAAACTTTATTACTCAAGGATAGAGATTTTAGGCAATGCCTAGTCTTCCAATCTGTCCTTGCTGTTCTACAACATTCAATGAGAGAGAGAGAGAGAGAGAGAGAGAGAGAGAGAGCAGACGGATAGATAGACAGTCAGTCAGACAGACAGACAAACAAACCGACAGACAGACTGACCGACAGACAGACTGAGACGACAGACACAGAGAGAGGCAGACACAAACGACTGACGGTCAGACTGACAGACAGACAGACTGACAGACAGACAGACTGACAGATAGACAGAGAGAGAAAGAGAGAGGGGGGGGGGGAAGACACACACACACACACACACACACACACACACACACACACACACACACACACACAGATGGATAGACAGACAGACAGACTTGACACACAGACAGACAGACACACAGACAGAGAGAGAGAGAGATGGGGGGGGGGGGGGGGATGAAGAGGCAGACAGACAGACACTCTGGCCGGTCGTTGGGAGGTGTGGCTGTCTCCACGCCCCGGTCCTTTTTACCTGACGTCTTCACGACGATTGCATGACTCCGTAAATCGGAACAGAGTTCGCCACACCCAGGAGCAGAAAGGGAATCACTGAAGTCGCACAGAGGCAGACGAGCCCGAATATGTTTGCTGCATGTTTGTCCCAGCTGACGCGTGCTGGATACCCTCCTTGGAAGTACTCTGCACGATAACGGACAAAGATGTGCACGCTCGCCGCACAGGAAACGGTTAGAATGGCAGCAGTGACGCCGTTCCCAACAGATCCACGCGAAGCGGCAGCACTAACGACAACAACATTCGCCGACATGTCAGAACCACCAGAAACCATGCTGAAGGTCATCGAGGACATGTACGCGCGCGACGAAGAAGGGGATTGTGCCAGACATTTGATGGAAGTAGAAGAGAGGGGTGTCCAAAGCTCCTTAATTCTGGCCAGTTCCACAGCAAAATTGATCCAGAGGACAAAGAGATCGGACGCAGCCAAGTGCAACGAAGTACACAGACAGACAAGCTGCTAGATTCTGAAGGCCGGCTTGCTCGCATCACCACAATGATCATCACGTTGCCGAAACATCCCAATACCAGCAACGCAGGGGGCACTATTATCAGCCACGATCAAAACGAGTGACTTCATGCAGGAGACTGGGTGAAGAACTAGTCACCTGGCTGCCACCACCTGTCAGTGGTGTTTCCTCTGTAAAGCTGGTGTTCAACGTCAGCAAAGGTGCCGGCAAAGACCCGGTCATTTCTGCTATACAGATTCTTCATTTATCACTGCAACAATGGAGGGAAGAGTGCACGCAGATGGGAAGTTTTTTTTTTTTTTTTTTTTTTTTTTTTTTTTTTTTTACAATGAAAACAATTATCAACACTGGAGAAACGAAAACTCGATTATTTATTCAGTGATGCAAACACTTGTGTTCCAAAACAGCTTCGATTTTGAGTTTCGAGTGATGTCCCTTTAATTGTCTGACGTTTATGATACAATGCTATTTCCTCTGCGTGTCGCTTTGTTCTGCTTTGAACTATTACTTTTAAAAGTGCAGTTTGAAAAAAAAAGAAAAAAAAAAAAAAAAAACACATCTTTTCACATCAAAAAGAAAACTAAGTGGAAATACTACCACGTGCTTCATTCAAAGTGACAAGTTACGATACGATTCGCGCGTGCAACTCATTGAAGGTCAACTTCACGAATACCTTTTCATTTATTCATTTTTTTTTTTTTTGTAAATACATGACCTTGATGCGGTAAACGAAGCGGATAAGGACATGCGGAAGGTTGGCATGGGTGAAGTGGATGTGGGAGTGTGGGTGGAGAGTGGAGGGACGCATGTGGCGGAATAGGATTTCATCGATTGTTGTAAACAGAAAGAATTATTCGAGCACGGGAATTATTGATATTTTGACAAGAACGTCAGTGTTAATGAAAAGAATGTAATAGAATAGATTACTGTGATACCTGTGAGTGCAATGCCTTGTTAAAAAAAAAAAAAAATTCGAACGGAAACACAGACACATGCGACAATACATGTGAGCACATATGCGCGCATGGACACAGACACACACGCGCGCGCGCTGGTACGCACACACACGTATGTCAAAACGAACATTCACACACACACACACACACACACACACACACACACACACACACACACACACACACACACACACACGTCAAAATATCAAAGCCGAAAATATACACAACTGACGTCTGTTCGTATTCTGTCACCTGTCATTTTGGTTGCTTCCTTAGTCGCAGGTATTGATTTTTTTTTCTACGATAGCTCATTAAACACAACCGTGGAGTGTCTTAGAATCAATCTGGATCAATCAGAGCGTAAGCACAAGTGTGGTTAGTGTGTGTGTGTGTGTGTGTGTGTGTGTGTGTGTGTGTGTGTGTGTGTGTGTGTGTGTGTGTGTGTGTGTGTGTGTGTGTGTGTGTGTGTGTGTGTGTGTGTGTGTGTTGTAAGCAGTACGCTGTATCTATTTAATCGTTTTCCCTTTTAGTCGCCTAATGTATCAGCACACATAAACCTTGCAGCAAGAACATTCAGACAAGGTTGTTGTATTTTCTGTGGACAAAACAGAGCGACGACCTTTCGTTCTTGCGATGCAGTAGTTCTCTATGGTTTGTTTCAAAGCTTTGAGTCGAATACGTCTTACATGCACAAAAAACGTCTAGCAGAAATGTTGTGACATTGACCTTGTAACCGTAGACACTGTCTAGTCATTTACTTCCTAATGCTTCCTGATTGAGAAAGGGGTATGTCACTCATGCAAACTTTGAAGAGAGAGAGTGTGTGTGTGTGTGTGTGTGTGTGTGTGTCAAACCGACATTCTTTGAGCCGAATTCTCCTTCAAAATAGAACGTTGAGTATCACAATACACGACCGGCCAGGAAACACATGACTCGATGGCTCACAAGAGGAAGACGAAGTTTCAAAACCTTGCTCGCCGATCCTTCCTTAAACAATTTCAGACTCTGAAAACAAGTATGTCTTCTTCTTTTTTTACATGAAAAATGATGATAGGGGGATGATGATGTTCATAATGATGATGGTATTATTGTTGCATTTGGTATGCCGACGAATGGGTGTGAGATTAGGGTAGAAGATCAACCCTCCAGCTCAGGTAAGTTTCGAGAGAGATCTACGAGTAAAAACAGTGAAGTCACCAAGGTTGGGAACGCCAGCTCGCTATTTCAGTTCAAGGCCCCGACGTCATATCATTTTATGACGCATGCACTATCGTCATCAGGTAAGTGAGGCTGGAATACAAATCACAGTCACGAAAGCAAACCTCACATCCCTCATTTTTCAGTTCAATGGACAATGACAGCTGTTGCAAGTTAAACTGTCACTTCACAGATCTTAGACCTTTGGTTTCACGTTCATAGTGGGTGTACACTGTCTTTGGCTTCAGACACGATTCTGCGCAAGCAGACGTAGACGGTACGTCAACTGTTGGTGTGGGCTGTTGAGGCTGCGATGGCGGCTCGAAAGTTTGGGGCTCTTCAAACTTAGCAAAATCTGTGGGTAAGAGATTGTGCTCCAGGGGATGATTCAGTTCAGTTCAGTGGTTTATTTAATGTTTTGTTATCGGCAGACGATATTGGACACTTATTTATAACTAAAAGAAAAAGAAAAGCCCTCCACACTTAACTTATCATCCACCCTAGTACTTTCAAACCCACATTTGATAAATGCATATTTACATAAATGAAATACCCTAGTGGTACTCAAAATTGTTGATCTTTGTGAACATTTTGCAACCTGTGACTGCGAAATAACCATGGGAATTTCTGCAACATTATGAAGCATATAAGACAGTATTGACACTATCAGATTTAGTCATCTCAAGACCTTTCTCCTGATAGAGCGAGGTCAACACTGAGCATTCAAAAAAAAAAAAAAAAAATGATGTAC
>JADBJO010015705.1:20000-27500 GCA_016801955.1 Conus betulinus | reverse complement strand
GGACGGTCCATGGATGGATGGATGGATGAATGGACAGATCGATGGATTGATGAATGGATCGATGGATCCATGTTTGGATGGATGGATGGGTGGGTCCGTGGATGGATGGATCAATGGATGGATGAATGAATCGATGGACCGGTGTTTGGATGGATGGATGGGTGGGTCCATGGATGGATGGATGGATGGATGGGTGGATGGATGGATGGATGGATGGATAGAACGAAAGAATGATCGACGGTAAGGGAGAAACCAAAGACTGACACGGTAATACAATGGTCGAAGAAAGAAGAGGGCACACAGGAAACTCCAAAAGGCACTCCAGCAAAGCAAACAGAAGCGATGGTTAACGCTGGAAAATGCACGCCACGGAAGTCTCAGCCAGAGGGGCTACGGTCCATGGCACCTCTCAACATCAGCCCCAGACTCTGATCTCCTCCATCCTCAGGTCTCTGTATATGACCTCGTTCCCTGGAATATTCAGACCTGGTGGAATGAGGGGGAACACGTCACGAGTTCATGCAAATCAGCGGTAAACCAGACCAGAGAGAAGGTGCACATTACGTCAGCCGTCGAATTACTGTGTACAGAATCAGTGAACGTTCGTGCCATCCCTGGTCAACAAAATGTCATTGCACAAGCATACACGTGCAGCAAAACCCGCGTTTGAATATCCTGCCAAAATTGTACTTGTGCTTTGTCCAGCAATGAAGTTGTGATTTATGCAATGCCCGCATTGTGAGTGCAAGCCTTCGGAGAAAATCGAACCAACGCTTCTTTATTTGTACACTGGGGAGAGTACTTGCAGAAATGATCAAAAGACATGTACGTGTAGAACTGTAAGAGTGTATACGGAGTACTAATCCTTTCAAGCATCCTTCAACAAATGTTAAACGGAACAGAAAACCAGAGTCCTAATTGTGAAGTAAGCAGTGTATCCTGCAAAACTTTTAAAGCTTTCCAAACTAGTGATTTGAAAATGGGAATCTTCCAAAAGCAGTGATTCAAAACTGTTAAGACTGCAAAAGCAGTGACTCAAAACTGGTAAGATTCCAAAAGCGGTGAGTCGAAAATGGTAAGCTTCTGAAAGCGGTGAGTCGAAAATGGTAATCTTTCAAAAGCAGTGATTCCGAAATGATAAACTTTCAAAAACAGTCATTCAAAAATGTAAGCTTTTAAAAGCAGTGATTCAAAACTGGTAAGATTCCGAAAGCAGTGATTCGAAAATGGCAAGCTTCTGAAAGCAGTGATTCGAAATGAAGCAGTGATTCGAAAATCGTAAGCGTCCAAAAGCAGAGGTTTGAAAATGGATTAGCTTGCAAAAGCAGTCGTTCGAAAATAATAAATTTATAAAAACAGTGATTCAAAACGGTAAGCTTTCAAAACAGTAATTCGACAATGGTAAGCTTTCAAAAGCAGTCAATCGAAAATGATAAGCTTTCAAAAGCAGTAATTCCAAAACGGTAAGCTTGTAATGCAGTGATTCCAAAATGGTAAGTTACCAAAAGCAGTGATTCGGAAACGGTGAGCCGCTCGTCTGGCTGGCCTAAAGGCAGCATCGAGTGAATCTCAACAATAGTCTTGCGAGCGATCATTCCAATTCAGCTTGCAAAATGTGTTCGTGTGTGTGTGCATGTGAGTGAGTGGTGGTGGTGGCGGCGGTGGTGGCGTGTGCGTGCGTGCTTGCGTGCGAGCGTGCGCGCGCGCGCATGAATATGGTGTGAAAGCCGCTGCTTATCTGCGTGTGTGTATATATGTAAGCCGCTGTGTGTGTGTGTGTGCGTGTGTGTGTGTGTGTGTGTGTGTGCGCGCGCGTGCGTGCGTGCGTGCGTGTGTGTGTGTGTGTGTGTGTGTGTGTGTGTGTGTGTGTGTGTGTGTGTGTGTGTGTGTGTGTGTGTGTGTGTGCATGAGAGAGCGAGAGACAGACCGCTCTTTACATTGCTTTTCTTCTGACGGCTACTCACACTTGGTTAGAGTTCTGCGAATGTTGCTTCATCATCTAAAAGTCCTACGTCACAATGGGCTTCCGATGCTTGCATTGCCTTCTGTGTGGTGATGGGTCTAAGGGTTAAGTCTCTCTCTCTCTCTCTCTCTCTCTCTCTCTCTCTCTCTCCTCTCTCTCTCCTCTCTCTCTCTCTCTCTCTCCACCCCAAATATATACCCATCTGATAAAAAGAACTCTCTGTCTCTCTCTGTCTCTCTGTCTCTCTCTCTCTCTCTCTCTCTCTCTCTCTCTCTCTATATATATATATATATATATATATATATATATATATATATAATTGACTAATAAATTCCAAGGATAAGTAACCAAGCACCATTCCAGCAACTTACAGAGCAGTTTAGTGTTGCAAAGACTGCAAGAAATATTGAATTATAAAACAAAACTTGCTCTTATGTCGTAGAGTGTAGAAATAGGGGAGACAAGCATTCGTATCTGTTGTGGCAGTTAATTCTGCCTAACTAACAGTATGTGCTTGGGAGGGTGAGTGGGGAATAATAATGCTTCTCAAATGAGTTTTCAGCAAGCTTATAGTCTCCAAGGTGGAGACACTCTCCAATCGGGAGGAAACTCACTAACATATAACTCCTGGTCAGATACCGGTATTTCGAAACCTGATTGTTCCTCCTCTACGACATAAGAGCAAGTTTTGTTTTATAATTCAATATTTCTGTCTTATAATTTAAATATTTATTAGTCAATTATAATTTAGTCCCTTGCAGATTCATTCCAAGAACTGGCCCTCAGCACTTGTGTCGTCGATGGCCTCTGCTCTACCGGGAGCGATGGGCATAATGAAATGAATGAATGAATGATTCTTCCACAAGTCATTAGGAAACTCAATCTATCTGTTTCCCGCACCAGGAAGGAACATACGGAAGTCTAACTTACTCCCTAAGACGAACCAGAATCTCTTGTCAATTTCGTTTTTCGCAAGGCTCCCTCTTGCTGCTCTTCCAGAACATAAAGACGTTTGTGGGAACCCTAGGTTCACAGCAGAGCCTTATGCTCACAGCAGTCCCAAATAGAGTACTGTGCGTTTTACTTTCGGATTTTTTTTTTTTTTTTTTGTCTTTTTTTTTTGTCGATTAAGCACAACCATGCGTATTGTAATTAATGCACCACAAAGAAATGATGTTAAGAAATTAAGGCTTTTGTAATCAAACATAGCAGTGCACTCTCCCTTTACAAATGAATGAATGCATACCATAGTATTGTCTGCTTTTCGCGCGTTCAGTGAGAACTGGATCAGCGCCTCACACAGCATTATCACTGGTCAAGGAGACTGTTTGGGTAAGTACACTCAGATCGTCTTTCAGACTGATATAATCATGAGAAGATGCATGCAAAAAAAAAAAAAAAAAAAAAAAAAAATGGTAAAAAGCGTCTTTCCGTGCGCGGGAATTTTGCTGAAAGCGAGCGCTAGCTGAAACTGGCCGTGTGATGGACAACTCGTGCCGTGTGCGTGGCTGTGGGAATGGAGTAGGCTACACCTGCCGGGGGGAGGGGAGGAGAGGGAGGGGGGGGGGTGAATTGCTGTTAGCTTACAGCCCACTGTGAGCGTAAGGCGGCCCCACACACATTACAGTACCAGCAGAGACACGGGGCTCAAAAGCCGGTCCCTCCACGCCTGCACCTACAGGACGGGGGTCAAACAAGAGGGATGGAAATCACTCCTCCGTGCAGAAGAGGACGTGACAAGCGACACAACCAGCGCCGGGTTACGTTCACCCAGGACAGGGCAGCAAAACAGGGTTAAAAACATAGGACCCAGCCTCAAACTCCTACTCGGCAATGAAACATTGTTCTCTGCCTCCAGTCTCCACCCCATCACCCGCAGCCCCGCCCCCGCACCTCCCACCCCCAGCACCACAGTGACCGGACAGGAGGAGAGGTCAGCATCGTATGAAATTCCTGTTTAAAAAAAAAAAAAAAAAAAAAAAAAAAAAACCACGTAGTTTTGAAAATTTGGAAAAAGAAATCATCAAGAATACAAAATCAGTTCGAAACTCTTAATTTTCAGGTTCTAAGAGGCCTTTCATGCAAATACAAAATCTGCCAGACAGGTAGAGGATGACAGCTGGGGATGTCAGGAATCCGATCCACAAGCAGCCCCACACATGGCTGTGCTGGGGGCTGAACGTTGCCAATAGAGGTGTGTGACCCCGGAATCCTTCTCACAGGTCACATAGGGTCACAGCCCAATCGGCAACAATCAAAAGCCAGAACTAAACCCACAAATGTGTGTGTGAGTGTGAGTGTGTGTGTGTGTGTGTGTGTGTGTGTGTGTGTGTGTGTGTGTGTGTACGCATACATAGATTCATACATACATACATATCAATTACTTTAATACATCAGCTTGTCAAATCAACAACAATGCACAGTAGTCCAGATTGCAGGCGCATCGATAAAGATCTGTCACATACTCTCTCTCTCTCTCTCTCTCTCTCTCTCTCTCTCTCTCTCTCTCTCTCTCCTTCCATCTCTTTCTCTCTCTGTGTCCCCCGCGTCCTTTTTCTCTCCGGCTGGCTCCAATTCTTTGTCTGTCAGTGCTTTAGTCAGCTTTACATACATCTAATACTATTTAACGCACAGTTCCTTTGGATGAATATTGAAATCTTGCATGTGCAAAGTACGTTCTTAGGACCTCAGCACCCGACAACTTTGCCTCGGAAGAGTACAAATAAAATCAGAAATAAATTTTCCTAAACGGCCAGACAGATATCTTCATTAAAGCCATTGGCTCATATGTATCAGACTTACTTAAAGAGTCGGAAATAAATCCACAGTGTATTGATGCACAGCAAGTAGTTTCTCCTTACCCTAACTGGGAGATGATAAACCACATTTTGATATCAATTACACTGATGTGAAGAAGAATGAGAATCCAAATATTATGCAAAGTGAAGTCCGATTTTACCTAGAAAATAAATACCCAAATCATTTAAAGGTATACACAGATGGCTCACTCTTAGATGATCACCGTGCTGGTTCAGGCTTTGTTATACCAGCTTTAAAAAGAAAAAAAATCATACTTCATTGGTAAAAATCGATCAATATTTACCGCCGAACTCGTTGCTATACTTATGGCTCTTTATTACATAGTTGATCTTCCGTTGAAAATTTTTCAGATTTTATTCTGCGTCGATTCTCAGTCCGTACTGTACGCTTTACGTTCATTTGATTACAAGAAAAAATCCAAAATTATCATAGAAATCAATCACATGATTAACATTTTAAGTTTAAAGGGAACCAATATCACCTTTTGTTGGTTTCCTTCACATGTTGGATATATTCAAACGATTGTGCTGACAGAGCCGCAAAAAAAAGGTGCAAGGCAAGACGGGAATCTATAGAAATAAACATCCCTTTATCCGTTACAGAAGGGTATCATTTGCTGGAGCAAGCATCGTGGAACAAAGTTTCAAAATCTCTCCATAGGAAGGAAATTCTCCAGTCTCTTACTGAATTCGGTTGGTTCAACAAACAAATATCTGTGAATTATGGCAACAGTTTCAAATGTAGACACATTACTTCGCTGTCTTATAGGATAAAGCTTAATGCCTTCAAAACAAAATTCAGCAAGAATGTTAAATGTCTGTGCGGTGAACAAATTTCAAACCAACACATTCTTCTGGAATGCCAGAGATTGAGACCTATTTTACCGGCTATTTCTGAAAGTTCTCTTGATAGTATCCTTGAGAATTTTAGTTTGTTGTTTGATTTTGCAAACTGTTTACTACGCAGTCCTATGGGACATTTGTTATAGTTTGTGTTATGACTCAACTAGTTATGTAAAGTTGGCTTTTCCATACCTTTTTTTTTTCATTGTATTGTAAAGTGGTTTTTTTGGGTTTTTTTTGTTTTTTTTTTTTTTTTTTTTTTTTTTTTTTATATGATTGCAAGATAACCCACCCACCCACTTCCTCCTCATGCTCCCCCTCTCCAAATCCTTTCTCACAACACCTCTTCATGAAACATTCCTCTTTGTGGCCCTTCACAGACCACAAGCATCACTTGAACAGCCAGAATTAATCTATTAGACTGATATCACAGACGACACCACATTTATAGACATCTGACTGAAAGAAATTTGAAGGATAAACGACGCAACCACTCGCTTTTGATTGAAATACACATGACGGGTACAAAAAAAAAAAAAAAAAAAAAAAAACACGATTACTGGAAACAGACATTGCACTGACAATCATAAAATGTCAACAGCAACAGCTCACACCCTGTACGCACCAGAAAGTCTTTCCTCTGGAGAAAAGCTATTTCTACAACATATATTGATTCAAGCTGATCGTCCAAACCACCCGAGACTTCTAACAGGACAGCAGAAACAGAAAACACACACATTACTCATTACCTCCACGAGCACGTGACTCAAGGAAGATAATACACGAAACTGCCACCTACAGCGACCGTGGAAATAACACTGCCAGACGAAGAAAGACCCTATCCTCCTCAGTAGTAAACACACTCAAGTGAGAACCAGAGGGCCTCCACACAAGAACCGCAACCGTTCCCTTCCCCTCTGCCCTTCAGACAAACGTTTCCGCCTTGAGCTCCTTGCATTCATGGGGTCGGACCTCATTCAAGTTGACCTCAAGATGCCCCTGCGCCATCACATATATTGTTGGCACTGGTAGTATTTGAAACTGCAACTCCTGGAAAGGTAGGTGTCGCTTTCTTGATGGACGCCTTGCCACCCAAGGTGTGCCATTGTGACGGACAGGTAACCCACACTTGTCCTATGTTGGCAAATTTAAGAATTACGAAGTTCACATTCGCTCCTTCCCGGCGGGATCCGGCTGGTACTCTGGCAATGTTGTCTCTTGAGTTCTCAAAGCATGCGTTGTCATTCTGCTTTCCCTGTCATGAAGTCCTCGACGATAGCTTTCAGTGGTAGTGATACCAGGAGGAACACTAAGCCATTTCTTGTGCGCTTCTAAATCTTTGCCTCCACTGATTCCACCACGCTAGCACAGATAGTGCATCATGTCTGCAGAGGCCAGAGGAACTTTGAGACCAACGTGAAGTGCCGAGACCTGACCTTGTGTTTGCCAGGCAGACCACACTGGTCAGTTATCTGAACACTTCTGTCTGCCATTTGTCTGGTTTCCTTTTCCCTCTTTGTGTCTTTAGGTCAGTCATCGCATCACCTTCCAATGCTCCTGATCACTGCTTGAATGACCCGACTGCCCACAGTGGCTTCAGTTGTTTCTGCTTTCTGCAGAAAGAGGTTTCGTGATTTCTTTGGTTTGTTACTCATGTAGCTGCTTCAGTGATCGGTGTGATTGATTTTTTTTTATGAAACGGACTATTGTCTCATCCATGTAGATCATTAATTTTCTGACCCTCCGGTAGGGGACTCTGAAGAAACTATATTTGTTTTGGGGTTGTTGTTTTTTTCCCAGCTCGTCCTCCTTGCCGATTCTGCTTCTTTTTTTTAAACGCCCTGTGTTGCAGTTTTCAGGTTTGTCCAACACTTG
>JADBJO010015705.1:10000-15000 GCA_016801955.1 Conus betulinus | reverse complement strand
AATATCAGTTTCTTGGCTTAGGAATTAGATTTCTTTTCATCTTGCATTCAATGGAATGAAACTAATCATTGCCATCATGATCTTGATCGTAGTTATCATCATCATGGCAACGATTACCAACACTGTTCGTAACGCGACTGCTACGACAAAGAATCCAATACCTGCTGTCTGACGAATACAGATGATTCTTTACTGCCGATCTTTGAGAATGCTTTGGAGATTTACAATTAAAAATAAAAATAGAGCTGAAATCGTCAACCTTTCGGTCGTATCTTCAGGACTGAAGACATCAAATGAAAGACAAATCAATACGTAAAGATAATGACGTATAAAAACATATATGTGAACGAACGAATACGTGTTTGGAGAGAGAGAGAGAGAGAGAGAGAGAGAGAGTGTGTGTGTGTGTGTGTGTGTGTGTGTGTGTGTGTGTGGTGTGTGTGTGTGTGTGTGTGTGACACGCCGTCTGACACGTCCATAGATGTATGTCTGAATAAAATGAATGGACAAAGTGTGTTCTAGTCTCCCACTAAAACAATCAAGATAAAAAAAACAAAACTGCTGATAACAAGTTCAAAATTGTAAGGCCAACTTTCAGTAGATGATTCATAAATCCGTCTTAATATGATCTTCTATATGGTCCCACAACTCTCTCTCTGTCTCTCTCTCTCTCTCTCTCTCTCTCTCTCTCTCTCTCTCTCTCTCTCTCTCTCTCTCTCTCTCTCTCTCTCTCTCTCTCTCTCTCTGGCTGGCTGTATGCCTCTCTGTCTCTGTCTCTGTCTCTCTCTCTCTCTCTCTCTCTCTCTCGCTCTCTCTTTCTCTCTCTCTCTCTCTCTCTTTCTCTCAGATCTGTTTCTAATATATTTTTCATGTAATACATCGACCGCTTATAGTTTATTAAATCAGAAGTTCTGAAAACAAGGCACCCGCGCAGCCAGCTGACAACCATGGAATATTCTAGAATGGTCGAGAACCATGACGTAGTGAAACGAATCACAGAGCGTGGAACGTTCCAGAAAGGATGTGAAGCAGAACGCATGATAACCGAATGAAATCGCATGAAATATTCAAGAAACAAGTTTTCCAGTGCACATTGTCACCACACCGGGACACAAAGCAGGCATCAGGGAATGACAACGTGATCCATGCATCTGTCATTTGCTGAACGAACGTCGCACACTTAAAGCAAAAAAAAAAAAAAAACTTGTTTATGTATATGCGAATTATTAACACATGATGAAAAGTAAAAGCCCATCTGTATATGATACTAGCCGACAGAAATGTGTAACATGATTCTTTCAGCATGGAGCGGTTTGATTTGGTCAGTAGGTCGTTGGGACCTCTTCAGGTTCTGGGCGATTTGGTGGGGGGGGGGGGGGGGGGGGGGGGGGGGGGGGGGGGAGGAGGGAGGGAGAGGGAAGAACATTGACCTTTACTCTGGCCTCGTGAAATTCTTATTTTGTTTGTTTGTTTGTTCGTTTTCCACAACAAACCATACCTGACAGCACGTGGGAAGCAGTTAGATATTGTCATGAACCTTCGAGTATGTGCGAGTCTTTGGGTAAAGCAAAACTCCTTAGGGGAAAAAAAAAAAAAAACGCACACAACAAAAAAACAATAGCAACGACAACAACAATAGCAGCAAAAAGAAAATCTGATGCTCGGAACTTCTGCCCACACAACAAACGACTTAAGACAACCGTTTGTGTCACCGTCATTTTGAAGAAGAAGAAGAAAAAAAAAAAAAAAAAATGTATATGCACTGAAAACTCATAGAGGCAATGTTGGTAAGTCCGTGTCACTAACACACCAACTGCTAAAGCAGAACTAAAGTTGGCGGACTGAGAATGTTCCCTTTGCATTTTACGACACTCAGCAATCAGACCCTTAATTTGTTGTTACTTTAGATGCTAGTTTTACTTTGTTTGTTGGGGTTTTTTGTTGTTGCTGTTGTTTTGTTTTGTTTTTGTTTTTTGTGTTTTTTTTTGTTTGTTTGTTTTTTAGATGGAGATGTGTAAGCAACAACACACAGTCAGATGGGGCATGCTTATTGTGGAATTAGATTTTCACGTCAGCTGTTCGAGTTCAAAGCAGCTTAGTTCACATTGAAATGGTTCAAGATTCCATTGACAGTACCACTGCAGCGAGATGCATTACACACACTGGGTCTAATCTCTCATGCAAGCAAATAGCAGTTTCCGTCTGGCAGCTGTGTCTATCCCATAGAGTATGGTCATCAGCAGCATACATCCCAGGGAAAGAGAACACAGCAGCTGACGAAGGTGGAATGAAAACGGACGCGCAGTAGCTTCATTCTAAACAACAAAAAAACAAAACAAAACAAAACAAAAATGCAACAACAAGAAGAAGCAAACAAAAACAAAAAAAAGGAAGAGGGAGGGGGAGGTGGGGGATGGGTAGGTCGTTTACAATAGACAAACTCAAACGGAAAATCACTGCGCCACCGAACAAAAGAAACAAGCACATTTCAAGACAAACACGACGCGTTTCGACCCTTTAGTGTTCTACAGGCAAGACAAACAACATTCAAGACAATGAAAACGAACAACATGCAATCAATTCTCTCCTAAACATTCCGCCTACGGTCACCTCACTTCGAAACCTACGACTGTCCTTTTTGATTCAAGACTGAATCGGTAGTATCCCAGATATGTGTCCTGTAGACTAGACTCACGAGCACTCGCAGTTGATGCTTTTCCGACTTCCTGGAAAGGCCACATAACCTACTTTTGTTTTTTTGGTCTCATTCTGAGTGCAATCAACTAAGCCCCCACACAGAGTTTGAGAGTGATCATGGACGTCACAATGGTCAAACTCAGCTGTTGGGGGTTAAAATTGTGGATGGCACGCGTCCACGAACCAGTTCCACTGACAGAGAACAGGCTCTTGTACTCGCCAATTCTTTTTGTTTTGTTTTGTTTTGTTTTTTTTGTTCGTTTGTTTTATACAGATATCGGAACCTGTTTAAGACAGCTAGGATTGGGAGGCCTCGCAAAAAGACAGCTCACTAATGAAAACCCTAACACCTTAACGTCTTATAAATACTAAACAGCTAAATGGAAGAAAACATTGAAAAAATAAACACATTCAATCTACAGTCAATATCCTTTTTAGAAGTGTTCAAGGTTTGGTGCAAGAATGTGATAAGTGTGCAAAAGACAGTGCCGTGGACACAGTAGACAGTGCTTTAACAGATTAACATTAGGACACGACAGAACAGCTGACAACCATCCGGTGGTGTGTGGATTAGGTACACAGGAATTTTCCAGAATAAATCATGGCTAAATATGCGATGGACTCGGACAGGTTTTTTTTTCTCACTTATTCACAATCCCGTTTTGGTATTGAAAAGTTTTCCTTAAAAGAAATTATACTCTACTCGGGGACCAGAATAGCTCAGTTGGTAGAGCGCCAGACTCATGATCCTAGGGTTGCGGGCTCGAATCTCGGTATATAGGGATTTTTTTCTCGGAGTTAACATTGGTTCTGACTCCATTCCCCATACAGTCCTTCGAATGAGACTATAAACCGGGGTTCCGTGTGTGAAGGCACGCACAAACATCTTGCACACACGTAAAATCCCATCACCAACTTTCAGAAGACAAGGCCAGTTTGGCCGTTGGTATGGATGACACGTTACACATAGCATGCACCTTCCCCGAAGTTGGAGTAGGGCTGCCTTTTATGGCAGGCTAAAAAAAAAAAAAAAAAAAAACGGTCATACACACAAAACTCCACTGCTTGTCTATACAGGCAGTGTCCGCGGGAGTATCAGCCTGCGTACGCAGAAAGAAAAGAAAGAAAAAATATCCTCTGTACGTGTGTCTTGATGACCCTACTCCTAGGAGGACAGAGAGGAAAAGTACTCCACTACCTTAAAAATGGATATTGAACTGTGTGAAAATAATTGTTGCCCCTTCACTCAAGTCACTCATTGTGTACACTGTGTGTGTGTGTGTGTGGTGTGTGTGTGTGTGTGTGTGTGTGTGTGTGTGTGCGCGCGCGCTCTTCCTTAAATGCGCTATCAATTTACCTTTGAAGCACCACAGCGTCTCTCATCCTAGCGGTGTTTCCCTGTGCCGGCCGCACATCGACGTCACCAGGCGGGATATGGGTCCCATGACCCTTGTCACAGGTCAAATGGGGTCACAGCCCGGGTGGGTCACGACTATACACACATACTGTCTAACTGTTCAATTGTTTTTCCTGAAAAACATCTGGTTGTATTGTTACATATGTACACAATGTAGCTGATGACAAATGACACTGGCTGCCACTTGTCACACACACACACACGCACGCACACGCACACACACACACACACACACACACACACACACACACACACACACGCACACACGCACACACACACACACACCCACACTCACACTCACACACACACACAATGTAGGAAAACAGAACCAAGGCGACACAAGAACACCCTGCCCCGCCCGTTTATATGTGTTATACCTTCCAATTACATCCAACAACATTTACAGCATTAAAGAGGCTGCTAACTTGCGTGATCACCACAACATAGATTTCTCTTCTGATCGAGATGAAAGTATATAGATAATACATCTATAGGGAAATGCCATGGCGTACCACAACTAGTTATTATTATTAGGATTCCCCCTCTCTGGGGGAATACTATTGTTATTGTAAAAATTATTTTTTTCTTTTTTTTCTTACCCTTTTTTCATCCAATCGTGTTGAAATTTTCAGGAAAGTTGCAGGGCATTGTGGGCATGTGCAAATGGCAATTTTGAAATGAATTGACCGTTTTTTTTTGGGCCGAGACATGGCCAAAAAAAAAAACGGCCAAAACGGCCAAATTTGAAACTTGAATAACTCCGAAAGGGTTGGACAGATCGTAATGATATTCAGATTACTTACATAACACTATATTTGCAACACATGTACGTTATAATAACGAACCGGAAGTGCAAACCGGAAGTGCCTGACAGTGTCACTGGTCA
>JADBJO010015705.1:0-5000 GCA_016801955.1 Conus betulinus | reverse complement strand
TCGTGTATATGCGTCACGTTTGTCAGTTACGTGTCAACCATGACGTCAGCATGGTTCTTGGTGGCTTTGACGTGTCAGCGAATGACGTCAGTCATTCTTCCGCATCGTGTGGCGGTCTTCTGCACCGTGAGCAGAGCAAAGGTCATCATTGCAGCAACAGTTAGCATCGCCTGTGTGGCAAATCTCCATTTCTTCTTCCACTTGCGCATCGAATATCTGGACGAAGGGCACCAGTCCTGCGTCAGCCGTGATGTAAACCTTATCAGCATATTCAGTTTCGTGGACCTGGCCTTGGCTTCGGTGATTCCATTCGTTTTCCTGATCGTCACCAACTCTGTCCTGATCTATGGCGCGTTGCGCTCTGCAAAGATGTCTGGGAGAATGCCGGGGTCAGGGGAACGCCCACACGGCCACAAGGTCGACCAAGGTCACGTCCATGGTCACCACCCTCATCGCCACATCCGTGGCCTTTCTGCTGCTCACTCTGCCAGGCTGTGTTCTCAACAGCTACTTGGAAGGGATTGTTTACTACGACGGTGGTATTGAAGACGAACGTCTGTATGAACAGCTCGTGCTGGCAGACACGGTGTGTGTGTTGATGTGGATGAGCAACAGCGCTATCAATTTTTACATCTACATTTTGAGTGGCAGGAAATTCAGAGAAGAAGCGAAACGATGTTTATGCGTTTGCTTAAAACATCGAACACACTGTAATAATGTTCATCCTAAAAAAAAAAATGAAAGAGCGGGGTTTTGCGATCTGGACTATGTTCAGTACAGCAGCTGTGTGCTGACACTTTCAATGTCCCAGCCATTACTTGAAGCCACGGATTTTTCCATGATCACGCCAAACCCTGTTCTGTTTCTTCGGTCATGATGTTTATAGCCTGGTCATCCAAGCAAAAGAAAAAAGAAAAAAAAAAAGAAATGGACTAAAAGTGTGTGGCATTCACATGTTTAGTCTGGGTTTTGATCGAAATGAGATCGTCCCCACACCTGTGAGAGTGCTGTACCACCTTCGTTGCAAGCGATGTGCGCCTAAGGAATCTTACTGACACATGAAATCTTCAAGACGATTCCATGACATTTGCAAAGCTACATAAACAAATAATTAAGTCAATAAATAAATTGGTGAATATATATATATATATATATATATATGTAAATGAATAAATAGATAAACAAGCAAACAAATCACTAGAACGTTGAAGTGCCACAGCAGTTAGCTGCAAGGACAGTGGGAGTGGCTGACGGCCGGAGCCCCCCCTCCCCCCCCCCCCCCCCCCCCTATATATATATATATATATATATATATATATATATCTATATATATATATGTGTGTGTGTGTGTGTGTGTGTGTGTGTGTGTGTGTGTGTATTCATAAAAAGAAGCTTTTTGTCAAACAAACACTAACGACCAATCACTCTTGTAAAGGACTAGGTATTTCTTCAAACCCAACTACCACAAAAGGTTTTGTTTTTGTTTTGTTTTTGTTTTGTTTTGTTTTGTTTTGTTTGATTAACCAATGAAATAGCAATTCAGGAATACAGGGGAGGGGGGAAAAAAAATCACCCACACTCAGAATCCATCCTTCTCACACACTCAATCTACTAAAGTATAACAGCAGTTACAAAACACAAAGCAATCATACAAAGAATATAACACCAGTGACAAAACACAAAAGCAGGCATACAAAGAATAACAATCAAGGAATTCATGAATCCGAACAACAACAACAAAGAAAAAGAAAAAAAAAAAAAAAAATGAAGGGGCAAACTCACCTGGCTGATGGCTCCTCTCCCCAGCCGTCTACGAACAGGAGATCGTCACGCCAGACACAGGCGCGGGAAGAGAAAAGGGGTTAACTAGACAGTAAACCTGAAGAGGTAGACGGCCGAGCCCTTGCCACACTTGCATCAGTCACCTGACACGTAGGAGGGGGAGGTGACGATGAATTGTCGGAGGGGGGTTAGACAAAGAAATCAAAAAGAAAAAAAAAACTAACCCTACACTACTAACATAATAATCAATAATAAACACTAGTATAAACCAAGCACTGGCACGAGGATAATAACACAACATAAGCAACAAAGTGCACAACTGGAAACACCAAAATAATATCAACAAAAAATTTAAAAAAAAAAACAAAAGCAAATAAACTCATAGGAAAGCCAACCACTGCAAATAATAGAGAGAAAAAAACAAACTGAATCAAAATTAGTTAAATAGTATTAAAGTCAACTATACTGGGTTTTTTTTTTTCAAACAAACCAGTTCCCAGTTCCTCCTTTCTTTTCTTTTCTTTTCCTTTTTTTTGTTTTGTTTTGTTTTGTTTTTGTTTTTTATGGGAGTACACACACACAATATAAACAATGTCATCCCATGGTTCAAAATACTGTTTTTTTTTCAATACTTCTTAACATCCAAAACAACGATTTTTTAAGGGTTCAGACAGCCATATATGTACACACTCACTCATTCTAGAGAAAAAAACAGCCCCAAGAACGCAAAAGAAACAACACAATCCCCAAGTAAAGACAGAAACAGAACTAATCAGGAGAGAGAACCAAAGATAATGAAACCTAAACCACAAAGGAAGAAAGAACTAGGCCTTTCGTATCTCCAGAAACTTTACAGAAGGAGATACCCCGTTACGCTGGAGACGGGGAAAAAAAATCAAACAGTCATAAAACAACACAATACAACACAGCTCAATCTCTCAAAAGCAACGTTTGTAAATGTGGCCTATCCTTATAACTGGGGCAAACTACAAGGGCACAAAAAACTAATCCTGCCACAAATACAATTTGAATTAATGCACACACAAAAAAAAAATTAAGTTGAGGGTCACCAGATGTTACGGATGGTGTACGTGGTGGTGCGTGTGTTAATATCTTGTCTCTCAATTTCAAAAGTTTGAATGCGTGTATGATTAGTCCCCACACCCACCCACACCACACGAACATGGAACGCCTGGCAACAAACAAAGTTTTCTTTTCTTTTATATGCTGCTTGAGCCATCATGATATTACAAACACATATTGCCATAAATCGTCAATGTAAGCCAGCAGGCAGAACATCAGTGCACGCCACAACGCAGGGCACAAGATCAGTACGTCACATCAGCAAAGGTATGCAAGAACACCCAATCCGTCCACACACCTGTGGCGGTACAACCAGAGCAAATAACTATTCATAAATATGCAAGAGAGCTCGACGTCCTCCCCTTCCATTGGAAGCTTTAACAGCCGCTCTCAGCTACACAACATTCACAACAACAAAAAAGCTGTCACAGCAAATATCTTCCTGGCATAGACCTAGCCGGCACATTCAAAAGTGTCTTTAAGAGACACAGTCCACACATTGGCCGCTCTGACTCTCTGTAGTACCAAACCAGGCCACTCTCACGGCAAAGCAGAGAGCCGCTGCAGGGACACAGTTCCATGTGGTATCCCACAGGGCACATCCACACAGAGGAGAATCACGTGTCGGACTACCAACCTCTCGGTCGGCCTCACCACGCTAGCATGACGGAGAATCCTGAGGCCTTTACAATGCAAGTAATACTACTGATTTGGTGGTCAGCCTCTCCACACCAGCAAGACGGAGACAGCGGTTGGGGCACGGGATGTACACCACGCCAGTTTCTGCCAAGCCGGACTCACATGCATCACCGACACCTGGGCAACTGATTACCGCCAAAACCAAGCTAGCAGTCTCCCATCGGAACCGAGGGGGATGTTTCCAGGCCAGCAAGTCTACAGAGACTGGAGCAAATCCTCGCTCACCTGACTAAACAACGGCGGAACGCGGGTGAGTAGCTGTAAAACAGGTGAACAGGCAAACTTGCCCCTTCTCAAAACTTTCCCCAGACATAATTGTGGACCGGACAAAAAATGGTCCGTCAAACTGAGGTGAATGTTCCGTGCGATTTTGTGAACGCTGTTCTCTTGGAGGGAACACTTCCACTGGTGCTGAGATCGTCTTTGCACAGTGGGGAGTGAGTCACCTTTAGAAAAACAGACTGGATTTTGCTGGCCCTGACGACTGCACAACGTCTAGTGAGAAAACGTCAGTATGTCAGGAGCTTTTGACAAACCGTTCGTAAAATGACTTTAGTCTTAACGTTTTTTGCATCTTTATTCTCAGCCTCCGGCCCCTCCCTCCTTTCTTGAGCTCAAAAGTCAATACCATACATATGTAAATATATTCAAGGAAATCATTCTGAAAAAAAAAAATAAACATGAATTCTTACGCTGGAATTGGAAGTGGGAGACGCAAGCCCCCCCCCCCCCCGTCTCTTTTAATAAGGACGTATATTTTTCAAAGAAAAAAAAAACAGGAAGAAAGAAGGAAAAGAACAGTTACAGAAGTAAAGAAAAACAATGAAATACTGATAATAAACAATCAGATTAAAAAAAAGTAAATCCGTACGTAAAATAATGACAATACGTAAATAAGCAAATAAATGAATAAATGATTAACAAAAATACATACATTTGTAAAAATAATGCATGCAAAGAAGCAGGGAGAGCAAATTGCAAGGACAGCATTAGGAAAACTGGAGCCCACATCCAGACGAGCTGACCATTTCTATTCGGGCAAAGGCTGTTCTCTACTGGCAAAGTGGTTGCTTCGCTAATCGCAGTTTGCCATGTGACCGAGGGTTCGCGCCTCAATCAGAGGAGCCTGTTCACTGGCAATAAGGACCTGAGGGTGAAACTCAATGGTGCTCTTTGGATGGTGACCTTTTTTTTTTCAGCGTAAACGCCTGGCAGTGCCAGCGGCAGAGAGTTCCATGCATCTGATGTGGAATGAGGTGCATATACAGGGGAAAAGTATCGTCTGAATGTAGACATAGTAAACTACCCTGGCGGGGGGGATATAATGTTTAGCTAACGTTGGTTATACGTTTCGAATGCGCATCATGGGGTTGTATGTAAGGGAAAGGAGAACTGGTATCTGGATATGCAACACACCACAACACTTTCTTCTCTCT
>JADBJO010015704.1:40000-42900 GCA_016801955.1 Conus betulinus | reverse complement strand
AACTATCAGCACCTGTTTATTGAAAGATAACCTACATTTACAATTTATGCATGATAATGCCACTTTCCTGCTCAGTTCCAAAGTTGCAAAGTAATACCCAATTTTCAAATCTGGAGGAGACAAATCTGATCCATTCGAATCTCTAGACCATATCTGTTTTGCCAGTTCTTTCCAAGCCCTGAGAAGTAAACACATAAAATAAACATCTGTGTCGCCATGTTGGGACTCTTCCAACATACTAAAATAAAAGTCAATCGGGGTTTTCAGGAAAAATCATTCTTGTCATACAGTACTTACAAATCTAGTGGATCAATGACTAGCCAGTATAATGAAAATAAATATTGTGGCGCATTGTTCGTTGATTTTCAAAAGTTTTGATGTAATTGACCACAAATGTATGCAGGAAGCTTTTTCATGTGATCTAAAAAACAGGAAATACCTTCCCATCTAATGCACATCATTCCTAGAAGACCGTTAACAAACCGTTTGTTGCATGTCAACAACAATTTATCAGAGAAGCTACTATCCAACATGGCGTACCCCAGGGTTCTGTGTTAGGCCCTTTGCTGTTCTCATTTTATATAAATGATCTCCCTCTTTATACTGAGGATTCATGTGAACTCTTTTGTGATGATACCACCCTGTCCATACAAGTAGCTCCAGCTTAGAAGCTGTTGTACAGAAGAAGAATACTGATATTTTAAGTAATTGGTGCAATGTAAAAATCACATGTCACTGAATCCTAACAAAACAAAACTAATGCTGATAACAACAAGGCAAAGACGACAAAAACATAACCACGCAGCCTTCAGCTGTTTTTGATTAAAATCAGGAAAATTGAAGGGTTGGATAACCATCGAGTTCTAGGCGTATATATTGATAATAATCTCTCTCGGTCTTATCACCTTCGCAGTTTATGTAAATCAATATCTAGACAAATATATCAGCTATGCAGGATTAAGCATTTCTTAAACTTTCATGCCAGGAAATTATTCCTACATGCACATATTCTCTCTTCAATCAATTATTGTTCAACACTATTGATTCTGCTAGTGCTAATGCCATGAAAACCTCTTACGAGTGTTACAAAAGAAACCCCGCACTTAAAGCAGTTCTGTTAAAATTGTCTAGTCTTAGTGAAGGCGATTATACTAAAGCAGGGGCCCTTCCGCTAAAAGAAATGTTTGCTGTCAACAAATGTTTGCTAATGCAAAAAAAAAACAAAAAACAAAAAAAATTGCGTCGGCTTTAGCACCACCACACAAACACTTCAGTCTAAATTTAACACAACCCCGAGGGATTCAACCCAAATTCCAGGTTCCCACACCTAGAATAGATCTATTTAAAATCAAGCTTATCTTACTCTGGTAGTGTGGTTTGGAATTTCACTTCCGCTATATTTCCGATGCACCCAAAATGCAGAATCCTTCAGGGAAAAAACTAATTAACACATTTCACAGCAGGTCATTACTATTACGGATATAAATACAAATACTAGAGCACACCCCTTTGTTTGCTGCAAAATACGGCGCTTCCTTTCTTAAACCAGACAATGATAAATTGAGAGATATGGTTTACCATTGTTTTTAGTAATGACTGTAATTATATCATGATAAATGAATGTTGTTGATCACTGACTTTACTGATGCATTGTCACTAACTGATTGATGTCTAATACTACTGATTTATTGAAAGCACTGTATCTACATGATGATAAATGTGTGCCCTGACCTGGTAATTGTTGATTACGTTGAGGTATTGTTGCTTGTTATTCAAATTTTATAGTAATCTTTAGCATATTATTTTTGGATAAGAAAAAATGGGAAATCTCATTCTCTCTCTCTCTCTCTCTCTCTCTCCTCTCTCTCTCTCTCTCTCTCGCTCTCTCCGTATTTACGGATGCTGGCTGCGTATTGATGTATTGTCACTAAGTTTATAATCATAGTCTTGGGTTGTAGGTGTGTAATGAACAGTTCAAGAAGAAACAAGAAAGAAAAAAAAAAGATGAGGAAGGGTGGAGAAAGATTACGATGGCATCTCTCTCTCTCTCACTCTCTCTCTCTCTCTCTCTCTCATCTCTCTCACACACACACAAAGCAGACAAAACACACACACACACCACCACACACACACACACACACACACACAACACACACACACACACACACGCGCGCTTGCGTGCGCGCTTGCACACGCACAAACGTACACATACACACATCATGATAATAATTGTTAGACTATTGACGCTAGGACTTTATTGTTGGCTAACTGATAATGATTGTAGTACCGCTCGTTTCTTGTCTTGCCTTGTAACCCACATCATGTAACTGTTAAAGAAAAATTGATATTACTGATGCATTGTAGTTGTCTAAAACTATAATCCTTAGCAGCTTGCTGTATGTTACTATTTTTACAAAAGGAATGGTAACGCTCTCTCTCTGCTCCTCTGCTCTCTTCTCTCTACTCTCTCTCTCTGCCTCTCTCTCTCTCTCTCGATAGGAAACTCGCTTATTCTATGTCCGTGGTGCTGATTTTTTTTTTTCTTTGAAATTTATTTATTTATGTTTGTTGTTGCAATTGCTTTTCTTTTTTTTCCCTTTAAAGTCATCTACGCCTTAAACGTTAGGGATGAACAGCTCATCAAACTTTTAATGCATTTGTGAAGACATTGTGTGTTTGTTACAATTTTTTGTAAGTCTTAGTCGCTAGTTACGCTTAGCAGCCGCTAGTCATGCTTAGTTAGTCCCTGAGTGGGGCAAGGGCCGGATTGAAAAAAGCATGTGTTTGCTAACCTGTTACACTTGAAATAAGGATTATCATCATATCATCATAATACTCCATCATCATCATCATCATCTCTCCGTGTATCTCTTGTTGTCATCCTCTCTCTCCATCTCTCT
>JADBJO010015704.1:22500-25000 GCA_016801955.1 Conus betulinus | reverse complement strand
GTTGATGAATTAATGTTTTTTGAGTTGTTCCCGAAGTAACATCTTTTTAAATAGTTTCTTTCTGAAATAAGGTTCTTCTGTTGTTACTGAAATATGATTTTTTTTTTTTCCTTGTAGCTGAATGAAAACTTTGTGTGCTGAATTCAGAATTTTGGGTTGTTAATGAATTGAAAGTGTTTGGGCTATTGCATTGTGTTTTGGGCTGTATTGTATTGCATTGTGCTGTATTGTTTTGTTTTGGGGTTAACTTATTGTTTATTGTTGTTGCATTGTTTGTACATCGTATTGCATTGTGTTGTATTGTATTGCATTGCGCTGTTGTATTGCATTGTACATTGTATCACATTGCATTGCACTGTGTTGTTTTACATTGTATTACATTGTATAGCATGGTGTTGTATTGCATTGCATTGTGTTGTATTGTATTGTGCTGTGTCGTATTGTATCGCATTGTGTTGTATTGTATTATGTTGTATTGCATTGCATTGCGTTTGTTGTATTGCATTGTGTTTGTATTGCATTGTGTGTATGACATTGTATCATATTGCATTGTGCTGTATTACATTGCATTGCATTACATTGTATTGCGTTGCGTTGCACAGTACTGCATTGCATTGTGTTATATTGCATTGCGTTGCATAGTATTACATTGCATGGTATTGCATTGCATTGTATTGTATTGTAGTGCAGTGCACCGTATTGCTTTGCATTGCATCGCATCGTATTACATTGTATGGCATTGCATTGCATAGTATTGCATTGCATTGTATTGCTTTGCACTTGTATTGAATTGCATTGCATTGTATTGCATTTGTACATTTTTGTAGCTGTCTTACCTTCCGTAACCCCACACCCCCCCTCCCTCCAATCCTCCCCCCCCCCCATTCCCCCCCACCCCACCCCCACATGTAGCATTCTTCGCATACCGCTCATTCCGGCTCCCGTATACACAGCTACATCCAGTGATCTTGCCGCAGTCCCAACACTGCGATCCCCAGCGCCTAAATCCATATTAAATCACCTCGAGGCCACCCAGTAGAGAAGACGCGGCACTGCCGTCAAGTGTCATTGCCAGTGGCGGGAAGCGGCGCCTGCGCTGATCAACCCGTATGCAAGAGGCCACACCCTGAGAGTTACATCATTTTGCCTCCCATTGCATGAAATGATAATAAAAAAAAAATGTTAGTGAGTCCGCCAAACAACAGGGATAAAACAAATGACAAGACGAAACACGACGCGTTTCGACCTCTTAGGTCTTCTTCAGGCAAGATAAGCAACACGCAGGACAATGAAAACGAAAATGAAGAACGACCGATCTCTTTGCTTCTTGAATTCAGCATATAAGCTGGGCGTTGAATGATTGTTCGTTCTTTGCTGTCATTGTCTGGATATTGTTGTCGTGACTGACTGAAGAAACGCGTTGTGTTTTGTCTTGTCATTTGTTTGTACCTGTTGTCTGGTGGATTCAATAACAACGTTTTAAAAAAATCGGTTTCCATTTCCGCCTGTAGTCATCTCTCTTTGACACTTGCATTGTCTTGTATTCATGTTGCTTCATGAACGTATTGTATTTGTTGCGCTATAGTTTGTGCCATTGCGCTCCTTTGTTAGATGTGTTTAGTTTGATTTATAACGGCACTTTTAAAAAAAATTATAGACTGCATTATGTTGCCTTGACGAAAACTCAGTTGGACTATGTTGAATTTAGTTAAACTGTACTGCACTTAAGTATATTGTGATGTACTGTGCTTCATTAAACTGTTATATTTTGTTAGGTTCGGTTTCATGATCCATCCCTCCCCCCTTCCACACACCCCCCCCCCCCCCCCCCCCGTCAAAAAAGATTTCTCAATACGAAATTTCGTTCGCTGTATCTATGTAGTATAACTATCGCCTCTCATATAAATCCATCTTCCTTCCCCCCCCCCCCCCCCCCCCCCCCATCTTCATCCACTCTCACTTGCACCCATCTACTTTCCCTCCACCCCACCCCTCTCTATAAACATATATACATGCTCTCTCTCTCTCTCTCCATCCCTCTCTCTCTCTCTCTCTCTCCATCTCTCTCTCCCTTTATCTCTCTCTCTCCCTTTATCTCCCTGCATTCATCTTTCTCTCTATCTCTCTGCATTCATCTCTCTCTCTCTTTATCTCTCTCTCTCTCTCTCCCCCCCTCTCTCTTCATTTCTCTTTGTCTCTTTCCATTAGCTGGAGTTGAAGCATGAACAAAAAAATACTGTCTGTTATTTTACAACATTAACCAAACAGAAGTGCATCTGGTGTGATGACACTATGAAGCGGATGTTAGGATAATATTAATAACGATACTACTGACACGACAGAGAGAGAGAGAGAGAGAGAGAGAGAGAGAGAGAGAGAGAGAGAGAGAGAGAGAGTTTTTGTCAAAGAATTGACACACTTATACACGTAAACTTAGACACAGACAGACACAGACATCGACACAGACACATTGACGTATGCGCGCCACACACACACACAC
>JADBJO010015704.1:0-15000 GCA_016801955.1 Conus betulinus | reverse complement strand
TGCTTATCTTCTCATGCTCTGCGCAAGATAAGCGTTAAAAAAATATCCTAGTGAGATTTAAACATGCTTCTGGAGAGGGGAGGAGGAGGGGGAACAGGGAGAAAAATAGTCCAAGAAAAGACAGACAGGATGTCATGAAAATGTACCTTCAGCGCAGGTTTTGGTGAATGGGAAGGAGTTTTGCTCTCTCAATCCCACTCTTCCACCCGGCACAACAACCCACTTTCCCCTATCTCGTCTCTCGGCCCATCGGCTTTATAGACAGAATGGGGAATAAGTACTGTAGTGGACATCTTCCATCTTTCTGTCACACTCATCACCTATACCTGGCTGATCTTCTTTAGGGAAAAAAGCACATCCGCCTGTTTGCAGTGACGTTAGCACCTTAAAAAAACTACATCATCATCACCACCAGCACCATCAGCAAGAATGCTCCAGTTCCTCTGAGGTGGGTGGGGGTGGGGTGGGGTATGGGGTGGTACACATGGAAGATCTACTATGTGTGATACATGTTGACACATGATACGACACATGATTTCTTCACAGACAGTCTTGATGTAAAAACATGTTGAACAGGTGTATATTTTCCAGGATCAGCCATACAACTCGCATCTCTCCATGACCTTGGTACAAAAACGTGACCACAGAATCCAAATATTCTAACATTCCAGACTTGGTTTCACTGTCAGGTGACTGTAAGCGGAAAATGAACACCATTTTTTGAGAAAAATTATAATAATAATCCACCAGAGAAAAAGGGGCAAACAAATTAAACGACAAGACACGACGCGTTTCGGCCTCTTAGGTCTTCTTCAGACAAGATAAACAACATTCAGGACAATGAAAACCAAGAACGAGTAATCCCTGACCTTCTCGAATTTGGCGCAATGCCCATCTTATGCCGAATTCTTCGTTTTCATTGTCGTGATGTTGTTTATCTTGCCGGCCTGAAGAAGACCAAACAGGTCGAAACGCGTCGTGTCTTGTCTTGTTATTTGCTTGTTCCCCCTTGTCTGTCGAATTAATTATGATTTTTCTTAAAAAAAATTAACATTCCTGAGTTTGATCAACTGACTCACGTATGTAATAAGTATGAAAGGTGGCTTTTCACATGTGTTTATAGTCAGTTTGAGCAGATAGATGAACTGGCCGCCGTGGCGCAGTGGTTAACATTCCGGGCTTGAATCCTGGGAGGGTCGTGGGTTTCGAGTTCGATCGAAGGCGCGGTGACAGCCCTGATATGGCCCTTTGCGGTCGGCTGGGCTATAAGCAACAATATCTCTCTCTCTCGTAGCAGGCATTTCATTTGGGTGACTTTTTGGCCCAGCTGCCTCATATGAAGAGTTGAGTGTTCTATGAGCTCAAATAGGAAACCTCAAATTTCACAACCTACATTGCAGGTATCTGTAACTCCCAGATCTGGTTGACGCCAGAAAGAACAATGAAGGAAAATCTAGAATGAATACAGCCGTGTCAAGTACTCTACGACAAGATGGTACTCCATAGCGTCATCTTCATGATTTTCAGCATTAAAATTAAAAGAAGTCTGGAATTTTATGGCTTTTTCATGCCCTGCTTCTGTTGGGGGTGGTTGTAGTTTCAATTTTTCCTATCCACGCGTCCGCACGCGATGAGTTCGTGTTCACAGTCCTTTAATTTCTGCAAGGACATGACATCTGACGTGTGACTGATGAGCTAGCCAGACTTAGACCCACCTGGAATGACAGAAACATGACAAACACTTCCAAGATCACACTGATGCACTCCCTGGTCACTGTGATGTTTTTCTATGCCTGTGAGACGTGGACTCTTGACAGCTAAACCTGAGAGAAGGCTATAGGCAATAGAGGTGAGATGTTTCCACAAGATCCTTGGCATCCCACCCAAAAACCGCATGACGAACATAGAGGTTCAGACCAGAATAAGGCAAGCCATTAGACCATACGAAGACCTGTTGTCGACAGTGAAAAGAAGAGAAATGAAGTGGCATGGTTATGTATAAAGATCAACAAGGCTTGACAAACCCATTCTACAAGGAACAGTGGGAGAAGGCAGATGGAGAGGAAGACAGAGAAAGAGGAGAGGAATATCAGTGCACGGACTGACCTCACACTCAGCAACTGCCTAGGAGCGTCTGAGAAACGGAAGGAATGGAGAAAGCAGGTCGCGAAGTCTTCTGTGGCGCCCAAACGGTCTTCATGCTCCGGATAGATGACAGGTGATAGATGACAGGTGCCCTCCAGGACACACGCTAGTTGCGTAACTAATTATGGTACTTCAGGTCAAGAGCAATTCAAAGTTTAGGTGCAGACTCAGAGAGTTGAGTAACAGTGTCGTTTACCTGGGAAAAGGGGATGCTTAAGAGACATTTTTCGGGCAGACAAGCAGGAACCCAGGCTCATTATTGTTTTAGCTGCAGGTTGTTGAAAGTCACGCATGTTTTTAAAGCTACAATATATTTCTAGAGTTTGGATACAACATCATCGGTTTCTGCGATGAAAAACTGACTGATATTGCTTAGCTAATGACCAAAAACACCGGAATGACCATACATTACAAAAATAGATAGGCTAAAGGACAGACCCCTGAGGGAAACCTTAAGATATGACAGATGGTTAAGAATAGCTGCCATGACTGCAAATTGTAATGACTTAGGCTTTCTGATGAGACCCCAACCCAGAACGTGATCGTCAATGCCATAAAGAATATCGAAGTCTTAAAAAAGAACAGTCAATGCAGTCAAGGGCAGTGGTAAAGTCTAAGAAGATAGAGAACAGAAATCGGTGTTTATCAAAGCCAAGAAAGATGTCATTTACAGTTTGACACATAGTTGTTTCACTACTGTGGTCTTGCCCATATACAGACTTTGTGAGAATTTAAAAAGTTTTGTTTCTTTGCACGTGCGAAAGGAACTGGGGAAGACCGAATTTTCCAGAGTATTTCAAGAGGAAGGGGGTACATTTGGAAAACAGGTCCATCTTTGACAAACATGTCACACAGTCAGTCTATCTTTGACAAATGATGTCACACAGTCAGTCTCTCTTTGACTAACATGTCACACAGTCAATCAACATGTACTTTAGCAAACAAGAACCTTGACTAACATGTCACACAGTCAATCAACACGTACTTTAGCAAACAAGAACCTCTCTTCACCGTTACCGAGCATCATAAGCTTGCACTCGGGTAGGCTATGTCTCTCGCCATGATTCCCTGCCCCATGACTATTCTACAGGCTACAGTAGAGAACGGAATGTTCCAGAGATCCTAGAAGTCCTGGAAGGACAGCATGAAGAGGTGGACTGGTTACAACACGCCTTACTGTGACCGGGGGCGAAAGGCCATCAAGTTCCATAGCTGTACAAGTATTCAGCACGACATCTCTATGACCTTTTGTCGTGGGACAATCCTCATCCTCATCATCCTTCTTCTTCTCGTCATCGTCATCATCATCATCATCATCATCATCATCATCATCATCATCATCATCAATACCATCAACATCATCATCATCAATCGTCGTCTTCGTCATCATCATCATCATCATCATCATCATCATCATCATCATCATCATCATCATCATCATCATCATCGTTCGTTCATCGTTTTCCTCTTCGTCGTCTTATCATCAGCGTAAGCGTCGTCGTCGTCGTCGTCGTCGTCGTCGTCGTCGTCATCATCATCATCATCGTCGTCGTCGTCGTCGTCATCATCGTCATCTCAGTCCGTCATCGTCGTCATCATCAACATCTTCATAAAGAGTAGTCACACAGCGCCAATAACGTAAAGTAACAGGGAAAAAAAAAAGAAAAAATCAACGTTGTGACAGCAAATCGATGGGTAACGCCAGCAGAGATCCAGAGAAGTTACAAGGGGAATAAAGAACAGAAGAAGAAGAAGAAGAAAAAAAAAAAGCAAGCTGCCATTATACGAGGAAGCGAGAGACAGGAAGAAAACAATTGACCCAGCAGTACGTCATATGCTGCGTTTAACGGGAGGGGAAAGGCGTTAACGATGCTGACGTTTGGAGGAATTAGAGAAGTAGGAGTGTGCAAACTTGATAATCGATGGGAATACAACACGTTTGCTGAGTGAAGGGCGGAGAGGTGAGGAGTGCAATTTGTGCTGACAAAGAATCTCGGAGACAGGAGAAAATGCCATCTGCAACTTACTCTTGTGTCTTACCGAGAGTTTTGAACGATCCAACGTACATCGCACCTGTGCATCCATCTATCTGCTTCACTTTAGTTATCTCTGAGAGAGAGAGAGAGAGAGAGAGAGAGAGAGAGAGAGAGAGAGAGAGAGAGAGAGAGAGAAAGGGAGACAAAGTATGCACCAATCTGCGCTCTATCTGAGAGAGAGAGAAAAAAAAAGACAGAGTGAGAGAGAGAGAGAAAAAAAAGAGAGAGACAGAGAGAGAGAGAGGGAGAGAGAGAGGAAGAGAGAGAGAGAGAGAGAGAGAGAGAGGGAGAGAGAGAGACTGACAATCAGATAGAGACAGACGAATAGACGCAGGGACAAATGGCGGGACAGACAGACAGACAGACAGACTGACAGACAGACAGACACACAGACAAAGAGAACAGACAGACAGATAGATCGACGGACAGACAGAACATTCATTTTCCATTTTCTCCACTAAATTCCCCCCCTGAGACTGGGCTATCCACCGCTACCATGGCAACGCCTACCCCTACCCCCATCACCACCCACCCTCACACCCCCACCCTTACCCCATCCTCCACCCCTACCCTCACTCCCAAGAGGCCCTGTACTGAGCATCGCCAGCACTTTGCCCTCCAACTGGCCTGCCTCTGGATAAAGAAAAAGAAGCGATCTGCATAATCATTGGTTCTCCTGACAGCGTTCCAGGAGAGAGAGAGAGAGAGAGAGAGAGAGAGAGAGAGAGAGGAGAGAGAGAGAGAGAGAAGATGAACATGGGGGGGGGGGGGGGGGGGGGGGAGCTAACGGTCTTCTGTGACGTCATTCCGCCGAGAGGTCCTGCGCGCCAATTGGGCAAGTTACATCAAACGGTATGACGCCAGAGCGAAGCTGACGATGGCGCCCATAAACACAGTACAAGAAATCTAACAACTTTTGTGGGGGTCGAAGACGACAGGATGTGCGCGTTGGTGTGTGTGTGTGTGTGTGTGTGTGTGTGTGTGTGTGTGTGTGTGTGTGTGTGTGTGTATGTGTGTGTGTTGTGTGTGTGTGTGTGTGTGTGTGTGTGTTGAGGCGAGGAGTGGTTTGGGGGAGGGGGAGAGGCAGAATATGATGGGCCGTTCACAGGTCTCTCATGACGTCATCTGTGAGGCTCTAGAGGAAAGCCCAAAACGATCGACATCAACGACAGCAACGACGACAACAATGACATGCAATTAACTTTCTTAACGCTTCACCAGCTAGAGGATTGATGTAGGTATGCGCCGGCCTCGAATTTTGATTGACGGCAATCCTATAGATTATTGATTGTGTGAGGTAGAAGACTGCAACACACACACACACACACACACACACACACACACACACACACACACACACACACACACAAACACACACAAACACACACACACACAAACACACACACACACACACACATGCGCGCGTAGGCGCGCGCGAACACGTACGCACACACGCAAACACACATAGACAGACAGACAGAAACACGGGGACACACACACACACACACACACACACACAAAAACACACACACGCGCGCGCGCGCGCGCGCACGCGCGCGCGCGCGCGTGCGCGCGATGAAGACGGTTATCAAGACAGTGTGTAACGATCATGATAATCATTCAGACAATGTGTGACGATGGAGACAATCCTTCAGACAATGTGTGACGAATGAGACAATCATTCAGACAATGCGTGACGAATAAGACAATCATTCAGACAATGTGTGTGTGACAAAGGAGACAATCATTCAGACAATGTGTGACAAAGGAGACAATCCTTCAGACAATGTGTGACAATGGCGACGATTATTCAGACCATGTGTGACAAAGGAGACAATCCTTCAGACAATGTGTGACAAAGGAGACAATCATTCAGACAATGTGTGACGATGGCGACGATCATTCAGACCATGTGTGACAATCATTCAGACAATGTGTGACAAAGAAGACAATCATTCAGACCATGTGTGACAAAGGAGACAATTATTCAGACAATGTGTGACAAAGGAAACAATTATCCAGACAACGTGTGACAAAGGAGACAATTATTCAGACAATGTGTGACAAAGGAGACAATTATTCAGACAATGTGTGACAAAGGAGACAATTATTCAATGTGTGACAAAGGAGACAATCATTCAGACAATGTGTGACAAAGGAAACAATTATTCAGACAATGTGTGACAAACGAGACAATTATTCAGACAATGTGTGACAAAGGAGACAATTATTCAGACAATGTGTGACAAAGGAGACAATTATTCAGACAATGTGTGACAAAGGAGACAATCATTCAGACGATGGAGACAATCATTTAGACAAGGTGTGACGATGGAGACATCCATTAAGGCAAACAGAAATTGCAAGAAGAGTTAAAAAAAGAAAAAAAAAAAGAGGATCGGTAAAGTAGGAAGGAAAAAAAGCGCTGGATATTATCTGACTGCTGGTAGGAAATCCCAGGGTTCTTCTTTCTTTTGGGATACAATTACATGACCACGTCTCTTTCCTTTTTTCCTTATCAGGCGCTTTCAGTCTGGAACTAGAAGCTTAACTTCAAAGTTCCAAGCAAACTCATCATCATAAGCTTGAAAAACCTGACTCAAATCAAGTTCTGCATTCTACCTCCTTGCCATCATCGTCATTAAAAAAAAAATTCATTCGTTGCCACACGGATTATCGTGCGTGCGTGTTGTCTCTTTTCTGTATGTCGTCTCTGCTAGCGGTCGCTTTTTCTGCTCTGAGAGAGAGAGAGAGAGAGAGAGAGAGAGAGAGAGAGAGAGAGAGAGAGAGAGAGAACTACTACAATGTACACGCTTAAGGATTTTTGTTTTAGATTAAGCTCTCGGCAATGACTCTTCCATTGTTTAAAATACGCTTTGTTATATAATGCCTCGAAGGTATCTTATTGGGTAAAAACAAACTTAGGAGAATACCAACCAAAACCGCACACATAGTAACCATTTGAGGTACGTGTTTTTTCTACATAGTTCAAAAATGGAACTGGTGATATTTTTTCTTCGTCTGTATTTTGTTTCTCTCCTTTTTTCGTCGTCTTTTTTTGTACCTATCTTTTCCATTTGCAGAATCTCTTTTTTTCTGCTACTCATCTGTAGTGCCATCTCAATCCGCTTATTTCTGGCTTCTATCCTATATCAAGTTTTCGTGAGGATACACACTAAAGGAGATCCCGCTGTCGGACTCTTCGGAAACGTTTGGTATTGAAAGTTTCAGTGGATTTCGAGCTGACATTTGGTTTTTTTTCAGTGCTTGAAGAATAACGGTCTTTTGTGACGACAGAGAGAGAGAGAGACAGAGAGAGAGAGAGAGAGAGAGAGAGAGGAGAGAGAGAGGGAGGGAAGAGAGAGAGAGGAGAGAGAGAGAGAGAGAGAGAGAGAGAGAGGAGAGAGAGAGGCAGACACAGACAGACAGACAGACACACAGCGACAGACATAGAGAAAAATAATAAAAAACCAGATTGAGAGATACAGAGAGAGAGAGAGAGAGAGATAGAGAGAGAGAGAGAGAGAGAGAGAGAGAGAGAGAGAGAGAGAGAGAGAGAGAGAGAGAGAGAGAGAGAGAGAGAGTCTCCACATTAAACTAAGCAGTTTCAACAAACTTTGTGACAGAAAAAAAAAACAAAAAAGAAAAAAAAAATACATCATCGTTTACGGCCATTTTCAACCGGCGAGATATCAAGACAGAAAAATGACTGACCCGATCACTGACATCTCATAATGTCACCAGTACACTCTTTGCTCTCCTGTACTCTTTTTTTTTTTCTTTTTTCTCTTTCTCTTTTTTTTTAAAGAGTAAACAATTATCAGGTTTTACGTGGAAATCAAGGAGTGCGCGAATGGGATCATCTAGAGAGAAATACAACACATTACTGCGAGGGCGGAAACAGAAATTTGTGCAGTCAGGCAACTGACGAGGATGAGGCGAGAGAAGAACATTATACAGCAGGCTATTCTATTCGCTTAGAACGAGAATGTTTTTTCTTTTTTTTTTTTTCTCTTGTTCTTTTCTTTCTTTTTTCCCTTTTTTTTTTATTTGTTCACAGCTTAATGCTTTGTGTCCTAGTGGCATTTCGAAAGGTTGACATTTGTGTTTCTTTGATGCTCTGTCTTGCGTGACCTTTGAACGCTTGCTTTAACCTCCATATCCTATGAAAGCTACTCTATCTGACATGCCCTCTGAAAGCTACTCTATGTGGCATGCCCTCTGAAAGCTACTCTATGTGCCATGCCCTCTGAAAGCTACTCTATCTGACATGCCCTCTGAAAGCTACTCTATGTGGCATGCCCCCTGAATGCTACTCTCTATCTGACATGCCCTCTGAAAGCTACTCTATGTGGCATGCCCTCTGAAAGCTACTCTATGTGGCATGCCCTCTGAAAGCTACTCTATCTGACATGCCCTCTCAAAGCTACTCTATCTGACATGCCCTCTGAAAGCTACTCTAGGTGGCATGCCCCCTGAAAGCTACTCTATCTGACATGCCCTCTCTGAAAGCTACTCTATGTGGCATGCCCCCTGAAAGCTACTCTATGTGGCATGCCTTCTGAAAGCTACTCTATCTGGCCATACGCTCTGAAAGTTACTCTATCTGGCCATACCCTCTGAAAAGCTACTCTCTATCTGGCCATACGCTCTCTGAAAGTTACTCTATCTGGCCATACCCTCTGAAAGCTACTCTATCTGGCCATACGCTCTGAAAGTTACTCTATCTGGCCATACCCCTCTGAAAGCTACTCTATCTGACATGCCCTCTGAAAGCTACTCTATGTGGCATGCCCCCTGAAAGCTACTCTATGTGGCATGCCCTCTGAAAGCTACTCTATGTGGCATGCCCTCTGAAAGCTACTCTATCTGGCCATACGCTCTGAAAGTTACTCTATCTGGCCATACCCTCTGAAAGCTACTCTATCTGGCCATACCCTCTGAAAGTTACTCTATCTGGCCATACGCTCTGAAAGCTACTCTATCTGGCCATAACGCTCTGAAAGTTACTCTATCTGGCCATACCCTCTGAAAGCTACTCTATCTGGCCATACCCTCTGAAAGCTACTCTATCTGGCCATACCCTCTGAAAGCTACTCTGGCCCTGGCCATACGCTCTGAAAGTTACTCTATCTGGGCGATACCCTCTGAAAGCTACTCTATCTGGCCGTGTGCTCTGAAAGCTACTCTATCTGGCCATGCCCTCTGAAAGCTACTTTATCTGGCCATGCCCCTCTGAAAGCTACTCTATGTGCCATGCCCTCTGAAAGCTACTCTATCTGGCTAATGCCCTGTGAAAGCTACTCTATCTGGCTAATGCCCTGTGAAAGCTACTCTATCTGGCTATTGCCCTGTGAAAGCTACTCTATCTGGCTATTGCCCTGTGAAAGTGAAACTACTCTATCTGGCTAATGCCCTGTGAAAAGTACTCTGGCTAATGCCCTGTGAAAGCTACTCTGGCTAATGCCCTCTGAAAGCTACTCTACCTGGCTAATGCCCTCTGAAAGCTACTCTATCTGGCTATTGCCCCTCTGAAAGCTACTCTAACTGGCATGCCACTGAGGAGCTACTCTAACTGGAATGCCCTCTGAAAGTTGCTTTATAAAATCCTATGTCAAGTCTCCGTGTGGACATACACCGGGAGAAGAGGACCTGGCATTGGACTCTTCAGGATGTTTGGTAGTGGAAGTTCTTGGCAGACTCTGAGCTAACATTTTGTGTTTTTTTTTCCAGTGTTTGAAGTGAATGGTCTTCTGTGACGACAGAGAGAGGGAGAGAGAGACAGACAGGCAGAGACGGCAGAGAGAGAGAGAGAGAGAGAGAGAGAGAGAGAGAGAGAGAAGAGAGAGAGAAAGATGAGAGAGAGAGAGAGAGAACAACAGAAAGAGAGAGAGAGAGGGGGGTAGAGAGGAAAACACAAAGAGAGAGGAGAGGGAAGGAAAACACAGAGAGGAGAGAGAGAGAGAGAGGGAGGGAGGGAGGAAGGGGGACAGAGAGAGAGAGAGAGAGAAAGAGAGAGAGAGAGAGAGAGAGAGAGAGAGAGAGAGGGAGGGAGAGGAGGAGAGCGCGAGAGAGAGAGAGAGAGAGAGAGAGAGAGAGAGAGAGAGGGGGGGGAAGGAAACAGAGAGAGAGAGAGATGGGGGAGGGAGTAAAACACAAAGAGAGGCAAAGAGAGAGAGGAGGGAGTAGCGACAAAGAGAGAGAGGAGAGAGAGAGAGAGAGTGAGAGAGAGAGAGAGAGAGAGAGAGAGAGAGAGAGAGGAGAGAGAGACTCTAGAGATGCCCTCGAGAGAGACATAGCAACACTAATTAGGGATTCAAACTGTTTGACCCACACCACCACACGCTCACACTTTGTAGGCTGTTTGAACAAACTTTGTTACACGCACACACTCATACACACACACACACACACACACACACACCACACACACACACACACACACAAACAAACTTTGTGACACGCACACACACACACACCACACACACACACACACACACACACACACACACACACACACACACACATACACACAAAACACACACACACACACACACACACAAACACACACACACATACACACATATACAACACAAGCGCGCGCGCGCACGCACACACACACACACACACACACACACACACACACACACACACACACACACACACAAAATCAATCAAAAGAAAAGGTTACATCACTGCCATTTTTCACCAAAGCGAGACATCGAGACAGAAAAATGACTGACCCGTTCACTGACGTCTCATAATGTTATCAGTAGGCTCTTTGTTATTCTGTACCCCCCCCCCCCCCCCCCCCCCCCGCCACCCCCCCGCCCCCCCCCCCCCCCCCCCCCCCACTTTTTTTTAAAGAAAAAGAGTAAACGATTATCGCGTTTTAGCTGGAAATTCAGAAGTCGGAGTGCACGAGTGGGATCATCTAGAGAGAGAAACACAAAACACGTGACTGCGAGGGTGGAAACAAATGTGTACAGTCAGGCAACTGACGAGGATGAGACAAAAGAAAAAAAAAAAACAAAAACATTATACAACAGGTTATTCTATTCGCCCAGAACAGGAATGTTTTTTTTCTTTATTCCTTTCTTCCTGTCTTTCTTTCTTTCTTTTTTTCTTTATTTATTTGTTCACAGCTTAATGCTTTGTGTCCTAGTGGCATTTCGAAAGGTTGACATTTGTGTTTCTTTGATGCTCTGTCTTGCGTGATCTTCAAATGCTAGCTTTAACCTTCTTGTCCTCTGAAAGCTACTCTATCTGGCTGTGCCCTCTGAAAGCTACTCTATGTGGCATGCCCTCTGAAAGCTACTCTATGTGGCATGCCCTCTGAAAGCTACTCTAGCTGGCATGCCCTCTGAAAGCTACTCTATATGGCATGCCCTCTGAAAGCTACTCTATGTGGCCATGCCCTCTGAAAGCTACTCTATATGGCATGCCCTCTGAAAGCTACTCTATATGGCATGCCCTCTGAAAGCTACTCTATGTGGCCATGCCCTCTGAAAGCTACTCTATATGGCATGCCCTCTGAAAGCTACTCTATATGGCATGCCCTCTGAAAGCTACTCTATATGGCATGCCCTCTGAAAGCTACTCTATATGGCATGCCCTCTGAAAGCTACTCTATCTGGCCATCTGAAAGCTGTTTCTATCTTCTGTGCCCTCTGAAAGCTGTTCTATCTGTGTGCCCTTGTCTGAAAGCTGTTCTATCTGTGTTCCCCGTCTGAAAGCTGTTCTATCTTCTGTGCCCTCTGAAAATTGTTTTATCTGTGTGGCCCTCTGAAAGCTGTTCTATCTCAGTGCCCTCTGAAAGCTGTTCTATCTTCAGTGCCCTCCTGAAAGCTGTTCTATCCTCAGTGCCCTCCCTGAAAGCTATTCTATCCTCAGTGCCCTCTGAAAGCCCTGTTCTATCTTCAGTGCCCCTCTGAAAGCTGTTCTATCTTCAGAGGCCCTCTGAAAGCTGTTCTATCGAAAGTGTGTGCCCTCTGAAAAGCTGTTCTATCTGTGTGCCCTCTGAAAAGCTGTTCTATCTCTGTTCTATCTGTGCCCCCTGAAAGCTGTTCTATCTTCAGTGCCCTCTGAAAGCTGTTCTATCTTCAGTGCCCTCTGAAAGCTGTTTCTATCTTCAGTGCCCTCTGAAAGCTGTTCTATACTGCAGTGCCCTCTGAAAGCTGTTCTATCTTCTTGTGCCTCTGAAAGCTGTTCTATCTTCAGTGTCCTCTGAAAGTTGTTCTATCTTCTGTGCCCTCTGAAAGCTGTTCTATCTTCTGTGCCCTCTGAAAGCTGTTCTATGTGTGCCCTCTGAAAGCTGTTCCCTCTGAAAGCTGTGTTCTATCTTCAGTGTCCCTCTGAAAGTTGTTCTATCTTCTGTGCCCTCTGAAAGCTGTTCTATCTGTGTGCCCTCTGAAAGCTGTTCTATCTGTGTGCCCTCTGAAAGCTGTTCTATCTGTGTGCCCTCTGAAAGCTGTTTCTATCTGTGTGCCCTCTGAAAGCTGTTTCTATCTTCAGTGCCCTCTGAAAGCTGTTCCATCTGTGTGCCCTCTGAAGCTGTTCTATCTTCAGTGCCTTCTGAAAGCTGTTCTATCTTCATTGCCCTCTGAAAGCTGTTCTATCTGTGTGCCCTCTGAAAGCTGTTCTATCTTCAGTGCCCTCTGAAAGCTGTTCTATCTGTGTGCCCTCTGAAAGCTGTTCTATCTGTGAGGCTTCTGAAAGACTCGTCGGCTTCTACATGTCAAGATCATGAAAAGATGGCCAGAGCTCAATCTCAGTTCTATTTTGTTTTATTTTTAGAATAATTCTTTTTTAATTAAGAGTTTCAGAATGTTCATTCTTTTCTCCATAATAAATTGCAACTAGACGCAGTGAGCTAACGAAATCATTCTTTGACTGAAACAAAGGTAAGTATGAGGATCTAGTGATAAATGAGAATACGATAGAGAGAGATTATCGAACAGCAGTTTTAAACTGGTATCTTGAAAGCATTTCATACGTACATGGAGAGCATGAGCAGAGTTTTATATCCCCGAAGAACAATGTGTGGCAAACTTCTTGTTGAGATTAGACAAACACACACACACACACACACACACCCACACACCACACACACACACAACAACACACACACACACACACACACACAGAGAGCAGCAGCAGCAGCAGCAGCAGCAGCAGAAGCAGAAGAAGAAGAAGAAGAAGAAGAAGAGAAGACGACACAACGAAGATGAGGAATTAAAAAGAAGAAGGAAGAAGAAGAAGAAGAAAAGAAAGAAGAAGAAAGAAGAAGAAGAAACATAAAGAAGTGGAACACAAAGAAGGAAAGAGGAGGAGAAGAGGAAGAAAGGTGAAGAAGACAATGAGGAGGAGGAAGAGGAGGAGGAGGAGTAGGAGGAGGAGGAGGAAAATTAAGAGACAATCGATCATCAGTTTAGATGGTGATTTAACAATGGTGCTATGTGGTTGCAGATTCGACATGAAAACTATATGACAAAACCAGTAGTCCAGGTGGCACTTCTAATCTAGCCTGATCTGACCGCAGTCGATCACTGCAAAACAAACCCACTCATGTGCAAGTTAGTCGCACAAAGTAAGGTGACTGCAGGCGGAAGTTTAAACACCATTTTAAAAGATATTCTAAATACCTCCGGCAGATAACGTGGAGGGGAAACTAACTGCAAGACAAAAAACTCTCAGCACAAACGAAACTGAAGAGAAAGGGGAGGGAAAGGGTGAGGGGGGTGGGGGGGGGGGGGGGGGAGGGAGATGGAGGACGAAAATGAAGAAAGTCGAAATTTGACAGATTTAACTGATTGCTCGTTCTTCATTTTCGTTGTCCTGAGTGTTGTTTTCTCTTGCCTGAAGAAGACCTAAGAGTTCGAAACGCCGTCATGTTTTGTCTGAAATTCGTTTGTCCATGTTATCTGGTCAAATACCTGTTAAAATTTCACTCATGCGGCAGGACAACAACACCAGTCTAAGCATCAGCTAGATCCTTGTTTTTTTTTTTTTATTGTTACGTTTCAGCCGTCCGTTTTCTTGGTTCGCATAGAGAGGGCTTTCAATTAGTCGAAAAAACGCGTGCCTCTGTGATGTGGTTTCCTGTCACTCGCCCCCAGCGGCCTGGTAATAATCCTATTCCCGTTTTCTCGAAAACAAAACGTCTGGGTTTGGCTCTTGCCCTGATAGCTAGCGACGGGCACTGGTTTAAGGTTGGAATGACCTTAGGTCGCGGTGGCATTTAACGACCAGGAAGGAAATTGAGATTTTGTTTTTGTTTTTGTGGCGTTTTGGAAGTGGCAGCAGCTAAAGTCATTCCACAGACAGATCGCGGAGAGTAGATTTTGTTATCAAACTCGTTGAAGTCAAAATGGGAAACACATTCAACCGGGAAAGCAAATCGTTCTGTCTCTGTCTGTCTAGTCTGGCGTGATCTGCGAATGTCGTCGTCCTCCTACCTTTCAGCGTCACCCTTCTCTCATCTCTCTTGGTCTTTCTCCCTCAGTCTCTCCCCTCTCACGACGTCAAGCCCTTCTCTCTATCACGCCCCAATTATCTTCACTCGGCATACCTCACGGACTTTCCCCCCCATCCATGATATGAGCTCACTTGACGTCCTTTCCGCTCCATTTCCTGCTCCTCTCCCTATCCCTCAGCCACCCCCTCTTCACCTTTTGATAAGGAACAGAGAGGAGATTTAACACCGACACCGACGTGCAACACAGCGTATAATTACTACACGGTAGTATTTATCACGTTTTCATACGCATTACCAGGGCAAACCGTCTTCTCGCCCTCAGCCCTCCCTTCCCGCCCCACC